>JANHGC010002639.1:53185-72670 GCA_027560395.1 Boaedon fuliginosus | reverse complement strand
TGTTTGGACGAGTGATTGTGTTTTTGATGGTTATTGTATAGGACTGTTTTATTGTGTTTGTTAGCCGCCTCGAGTTCTCCTCTGGGTGAAGAGAGGTGGGGTATAAATATGATAAATGATGATGAATGAATGTTACAGGACACTATAGTTTTGTGCTATGAAAAATGAGCATGAAAGAAGTATGGAGATCACAAATTCTGCCTCTTCTTTCCATTTAGCAAAGTGAAGGGCTCTAGCAGAGGTTAGTTTTACTTTCCCGCAAACATGTCTTGTTCTACACCACTCTTTTATGATATAAAACAACTTTATCCAGCCTAATGTTCTGCAGATATGTTGAACTACAGCTCATTTCATTCACAACTCCTGTAGGCAATTTATATTGTTGTTGATGATGGATGCTGTAGCCCAACACATTTAACTCCATGTGGTATTTAATAATTACTTTTGACATTTTATACCTAATAGCTAGAAATGTAATTTCCTTACATTAAAATATATGAGAAATAAACATTATTTCTAACCATGATCTTAAACATTTTTAGGATCCCAGGGCATCTTCTGGGTCTATTATGAAATTAGTTTTTATTTTATTAAGTTCCTAAATGTACTACCAAGTTTTTAAAAATAAGTCTTTTCTAGATTGATATGAATATTAATTTATTATACTGATTAATTTATTATGGCAGAAATAATTGAAGTTCAGTTTTGTACTTCAACATGTATATTTTTATATATCTGCACCTTTCATTCCTTCTTAAAAACAGGCTTACAATCTTTTAAAGCTTGCCTCATTACTTGATTATCAAGCTATTGTGGCCGTATTAATTTTTGTCATGCAATGAATATTGCATAGTGTTGTGAAGAGCAAAATGAAGTTGCTTATGGCTACCTCATTGATGATAATTAGTAATTGTGAAATATATGTGCTTAGTAAATGTTGTTCTTCCCTTGATATCATTTTAGCAGTTCTTCTAAAAGTTTGTTTGTTTGTTCCACAGTAAAATTTTCTTGTTTGGCTTCAGGCATTATTTTTATATAATGTTTTTATAGATTTTTGGTTCTCTTGAATATTCAGTTATTATTAAATTGTATTATATGGTATTTACAATTCAGTTTGGACAGAAAATATTGCTTAAATAAACTAATGTTATTGTTTTTGTAGCCATCTTAAAATTATGTGGAGATGGGGCAGTGGAGATGATTCAGTCCCTAAATCTGAAGTAAGTATGTATTTAAAATCCTCACAATTTCTATTTGAATATTATTAATTCGAAGTTTCTATATCTCAAATGTCTGACATATGGGAGATTTCAGAGTCCTTGGTGCTGCTTTTTATTCATGAGTGAAATATAAGATCGATAAAGCAGTGATGTCACTATATTTTTAGTTTTAGTTTATTTTATCTCTATCATGGATAAGAAATTTCATTTATAGCATTAATGCTTGCTTAGTAATTGTAACACTTATCTTTAAGAATTAATTGAATTCTTATATTTCTGTATTTAAATCCTGCTTTGGGTTTGTTTTGAATAATGACAAAGTGGGATAGAAATGGTATAAATAACGTATTACAGCAATACATACAATTTTTATATTGTAAAAATATTTTCTTTGTCATTAGGTTCATGGGTCTTCTCAAGTAGCAAGCATGTCGGTGGCTGATTTGACTGAACAGCTGGCTCAAATGAAACAATTGGTCACACAACTCAAAGAACTTGTCAAAGAAAAAGATAGTGACTTACACAAGAAAGATAAACAATTAAAGGTATTGTGTGTGGAGGGAGGGAACTTACAGTTATTTTTGAGGCAAACTGCTTTTCTGAAATGCTGCCTTAAATATTATTTTAGATTGGTATTTGAAATTGTGATAATAGTTAGATGTAGCTTCCTTCTAATCTATTTTAGGTTTCCATAAATTGCCACATTTGGTTGTCACTCAAAATGCACACATTGCTTATGTATGAACAGATGCTGTTGATGCTGTTAAAATTAGTAGTTCATTCAGTCGTATCTGACTCTTGGTGACTTTATAGGCAAGTTTGTTCTCCATGCTACTATCAAGAACAATTTCTTTTAGTTGTTGGATATTCATCTTTGTATCAGCTTTGATGGCATCAAGACAGTGAATTCTTTGTTTTGTTTTTGCTTCCTTTTGTTCCACTAGCCATTTCTAGCATCCCTAACTTCTCCAATGACTTTGCACGCATGGCATGGTCAAAGTAAATTAGATGTAATCTTGTGATTTTGGCTTCTAGTGATGGTTTTATATGGTTTTATATAATTCAGCACCTCTCTTGGTAGCTCTGGCTGTCCATACTATACAAAATTACTCCACCATCATAATTCAAAGGCATCAGCTCTTCTTCAGACAGCCATTCTAGTTTCCAACTCTCACATCCAAACATCATTATAGGGAAGACTATTGCTCTAAAAACGCCTGGTTTTGTATCTATATCAGCATCTCTGTTTTTCTAGATCTTATTCATGTTAACCAATGCCTAAGGTTAATAATCTCCATTTGATTTCAGGTGTAGAATTGCCATTGTGAACAGTTTTTGATCCAGGGAAGAAAAATTCTTGAACTAATTCAATTTCCTCTTTGTTGATTTTAAACATCTCATGTCCATCTGCAACTGTTGTTATTATCTTTGTTTAGCTATGGTTAAAATTATCCGCTCTAAATAGGTAGCTATAGTATATGATTTCACCTGTCCTAAAAGTTATTTCAAAGGAAAGTATACTTTTATATTTCAACTATTTAGATATTGATATACATGGTTGTGGGACACGGTGGCTCAGTAGGTAAGATGCTGAGCTTGTTGATCAGAAAGGTCAGCAGTTTGACGGTTTGAATCCCTAGTGCCGTGTAATAGAGTGAGCCTCCTGTTCCTTATCCCATCTTCTGCCAACCTAGCAGTTCAAAAGGATGTAAAAATGCAAGTAGAAAAATAGGGACCACCTTTGGGGGGAAGGTAACAGCGTTCTGTGCGCCATCAACATTTAGTCATGTCGGCCACATGACCACAGAGACGTCTTCAGACAGCGTTGGCTCTTCAGCTTTGAAACAGAGATGAGCACTGCCCCCTAGAGTCAGGAACAACTAGCACATATGTGCTAGGGGAACCTTTACTTACCTTTACCTATACATGGTTGTAATTAAAATAATACCTGCAAATTGTATTTTGTTTTAAAACAATGTATATACTCTACAGGAAGAAAAGGAAGCTTCTGACACCAAGCTTTCCAAATTAAAACTTCAGAACAAAGCCAAAGTAGCATCATTAACTTCACAATTAGAAGAACTTAAGAAGCAAATACCAGGAAATGCAGCACAAGATGGAAAATCTGGTCAAAAGAGAGTGAGTTCTCTCCTTAAAAATAATATAAATTATAAGGCAGCTTTCCCCAACAAGTTCTACAGTTGGTATATTAGTTTTGCCCAGCATGATCATTAAGGGAAAAGGCCTGTGGAGACCCAGTGGGGTGAGGGAAGATCTATGGGGATCCGATGGGGGAAGGAAGAGACCAGCAGGTATTCAAATGGAGGGAAATGGAGCATGGAATGTCTTGAGGTGAAGGACTTGGGATGCCCAAGAAGGTGGGCCTCGGCCTGCTCTAGATCTCTCAGGTCCATGAGACACCCTGTGCTCTGTTTAACAACTGATGCATTTGTTTACTAGCTGCATCGGGATGGGGGGGGTGGCTCGTTCAGTTAGGCCATCTCACTTAATGGCTGTTATGACATATTGTATTGTGCGGTCTCCATTATAGTTGTATTTCAAGGACTACCTGCAGTTAACTACAACTGAAAAGATAGATTGCTTGTTGAACTGCATGGTGGAAACTTTGTGATGAAAACTGAACAGAGTTATTTTGTATCTGATTTTACAGGTGTATGTATAATTTGAATCAGTACAACATAATTCTAGAAATGTCTGTTAAAAATAAGTATCAACTTGTTCATGTATTCTTTAAATGAGGTATTTGTAAATCATTTTGATATATGAATATATTTTTTGCACCCACCCTCAACTCTATTACTTCATTGCAACTTGGAGAACAGTGGATGCATTCTAAAATACAGCTACTGAAGCAAGTCTGAAATTAGCACCACTTGCAATTGGTGCAACTGCAGCAATTATAAAGGCCCTGTAAGATGGCAGCATTTAAGGAATCTGGAGTGTGCCAATCTTGTTCGAATCTTAAAAATTCAAGAAATTTTTAAATAAATCCTTCATTTCTTTTTCTCTCAAAAGACAAGGAGGGATAGAACATCTTATATTTGAATTGGGAATTGCTGTTTACTGACCTCAAACAATCAGTCAGGTGCAAGACCTCAAGTGGAAAGCTTCTGGCATCCTAAACCATCAAATAAGTTGACTGATTAACAAACAAGCACAGAATTAATTTTGTTTCTACTTGGAAACTGTTTTTTGATTTTGTGCTTGAGGTGAAAAAAAAACCTTTTGATTTGGGGTTTTGCTGATCAGATAGGTTGGTTGTTATAGAAATGGCTAGTACTGTATGTATATCTTATATCTATAAAATAGAAGTGTTTGTATGTGCTCTATACAAACTTTCAGTTCTGTACCAATCTACCTCAAATTTGGCAGATAGGTAGCAAAGCGTAGTAAGATCAACACTGTTGGGGTCTCCAAGGTAGGGGGCCTTTTTGCCCTCATTTTTGGAGGGCAAAGAGGACACTCATAACGAACAAGCAGCAACTCTACTGAGAATGTGCAGTTTTACCTCTCTGTACTGCGTATGTGCAGTTTTCAAACTGACTGAGGCACCATATTCAAACTGAGGCGCCATGTTTTATACATATAAATTCCAGATTTGCCCCAGCGGCGCCGGGTCCAAGACACACAGAGCAGCCCACCCCGCCAAGTAAGGTCGCCTAAGAAGGCCTGCAAATGGCTGCGGCCCAGAGCCCCTGTCAAGCCCTGGCTGCCTTTCCTCAGAGCCGGCCCGCAAGCGCTGTGGCACAAATATACTTCTTAAAAAAAAAAAAACCCCGAGCAAAGCCAGGTAATCAGCTAGTATTATTATATAACGCTTGGGGTTTTATGCTTTTACCTTATTCTACTGCACCAAAAGGAGTCAGAAGTCAAGACTTTTTCTTTTCTTTTTCCTTCTGCCCTACACTTTTTCCCTTCCCCTTTACCTCCCTTATTTTCCTAGTATTTTCTTTTGTATTTTCATATTTTATATTTTGATAAATTAATAGAATTTTGTTTTCGGACACAAACAAAAGTATTCTAGTCTGAATACTTTTTATTCAAACATCAAATTCTGCTCTGCATTTAAAAAAAAATTGCCGTAGCCAAGTTAAAATTTTAAAAAGAACTCTGAAGCATGTTTTATTATTTTTTTAATTGAAAAAAATATTTTTGCTATAGTACTGCTAGCCAGGCATGTGGCTATTCTAAGTATTTTAGTTTTTGTATTATTTGAAGCTAAGTTTTAAAATGTATGTTTTCAGAGTGATCAAGATAGTGCTGCTGCAAGTCGTGGAAAAATATTGGTGCTCAGAAAGAAGGTTGAAGAACTAGAAACACTGAATGCCCAAAAAAATGAAGAGCTCCAAAAAAAGGCAAATTTGCATCAGTTTATTTCTTTATCTTGACTGTTGGTGCTCCTACTTAAAGATAGCTACTACTGAAATTTGTCTAAAGTTGCTGAAACATTCGTGTTTTCTGTTTGATGTAAAAAGAATAAGATGTTGGTATAATTTCTCTATATTTTAACCTATTCTGTTGCAGCCTGTAAAGCAGAAAAAGTATGCTTTACATTATATATTTCAAGTAAATCCCATTCC
This sequence comes from Boaedon fuliginosus, assembly GCA_027560395.1. Taxonomy (NCBI): domain Eukaryota; kingdom Metazoa; phylum Chordata; class Lepidosauria; order Squamata; family Lamprophiidae; genus Boaedon; species Boaedon fuliginosus. The sequence continues at coordinate 66,849 of JANHGC010002639.1, read as the reverse complement.
ATCAAAATAATAATGTATAGGATTGAAACATTAAAATATTAGATGTTTAGTTACTGTGGAGCAGAACTGTTTTTTGAACACTTTACTTGGTTATGGAATATCCTTTTCTACTCTGTTGCCTGAAATGCTATAGCACTGTAAAACCTTTATTTCAGTGATTGCCATTTTGCAGTCTTTGGTTGTCATGGTAAAATTTCCACCTGAGTATATCCTGAAAATATTGGATAGATCCATTCATTGGAGAGGAAGAGGTTACAAGAGAGAAGGCAGACTCACAATGGGGAATAAGACACACAATGGGGAATGCACATTAAAAGGAATATGTTAGTGTTGGCAGTCCTGAACATCCTTGGGGCTAGGAGTGCTGCACATACAGCCAAATGTGTGCATGTGTATGCTTATTACCTTGGAATTCCTTTCTCTCTAGTATCTCCACTCTAGGCAGTGGGGTGGACAGAAAAAAAAGGGCAGGAGAGATTATCTACAGATATTGTTTGGGGTTTCCTCCCCTCCCTTCTCCTGCTTGTGTAAACAGTTTTTCTGCTCTGTAAAGGGGAGTGTTTGGACATGCCAACACTACCACATTTCTTTCTTTGTATTCTCAATTGTCTGCCTGCTTACTTTTTTGTAATCCCTTCCTCTTCAACTTCTCCTCTCTGGATGTGGGGGGAAAGTAGGCAAAGGTCAACAAACAGGCACATTACTAAGTGTAATGGTGGTCATTAAATGAGTGATGCTGCAAAAGTAATAAATGTGAGTGTTGCTCATGCAGTTGTTTTCCAGTACCCTTGTAACTTTAAATGTTTGCTTGAAGACAAGCAATAAGCAAGGCCTACCTGTAAGACAGATAAATGATATTTTCTTAGTAAGAATCAGATTCCTTACAGAAGTGGCAATTTTGTTTATAAGTATGTAGGTCAACCCAACTTTTGGGTGGGAAAAATAATCTGCAATTTGAGCTTGATTTAAATAAAAGAATGAGGCTTAATGAAAGAAAGTAATAGGAAGAATGTAATTTTGTAATTTTAGTATGATAGATATCTAATTAAGTATTTTAGGCCATGAATTTGGGACAAAACAAAACCTCCCAGGATGCCTAAGTAATGAAATCATTATACTAAAATATAATCTTAATAAAATCCTGTATAATTGAATTATTATTATAGTTCAGGCTGGAATCCAGGGCACACTTGTGGGAATAAGCATATCTACTGGAGGCTCATAGACTGATTGCTAATTCCTTTCATATCTGTTGATTACTATGAAAAAGCTTGCTTTTTAGGGATGGAATGGTACAAAAAAATAGCTGTCGATGCTAATGCGGGGTTCCTCTGCCTCTGATTGAATTAGTGATGCCGCCGAGGTGATGTCCCGGTGGATGTAAGGGTCCTGGAGGATGTAAGGGTCTGGACCAATAGGCTCAGGCTCAGGCTCAACCCTGACAAGACCGAGTGCCTGTGGGTATTGCCCCCCCCCCCCGTGGTCCAGTTGATAATCCATCACTTATGATGGGGGGAGACAAATTATTCCCCTCAGAACAGGTGCGCAATCTGGGGGTGCTCCTTGATCCACAGCTAAAATTGGTCTACCACCTTTCAGCTGTAGCAAGGGGTGCCTATGCTCAGGTTTGCCTGCTGCACCAGTTGCACCCCTTCCTGGACCGGTAGGCTCTTCTCACGGTTACTCATGCCCTCGTCACCTCACGGCTGGACTACTGTAATGCGCTCTACATGGGGCTGCCCTTGAAGAGCACTCGGAGACTTCAACTGGTACAGAATGCGGCCGCGTGAGTGATTATGGGAAGATCGAGATATTCCCATGTGACACCAATCCTCTGCGAGCTGCATTGGTTGCCAGTGGTCTTCCGGGTGCGATTCAAGGTGCTAGTAATAAAGGGCTTTTAAAGCCCTTCATGGCTTAGGAGCGGGATACCTTCGAGACCACCTACTGCTACCATATGCCTCCCAGAGACCCGTGAGATCCCATAGGGAGGGCCTGCTCCGGATTCCATCAGCCAGACAGTGTCGGCTGGTGGGTCCGCGGGCACGGGCCTTCTCGGTTGCAGCGCCGTCCCTTTGGAATTCGCTCCCTGCGGATATTAGGACCATCCCAAACCTGCCCACCTTCCATAAGGCCATTAAAACCTGGCTGTGTCGGAAGGCTTGGAATTAGATCTTCCTCGCCGTGTTGACTGTGTGATATGAATGATTTTTTTTTTCTTTTATTGTACTGGGCACATTTTATTCTGTTGTACGCCACCTTGAGTTCCCTGTTTGGGGAAGAGAGGCGGGATATAAATCAAATAAATAAATAAATAAATTTTGATTATTTATTATTGAAGTTTGTTTCACGTATTTCCTATTTCATGAGCAACTTGTTGCTGTTGTTCTTTCAGTGATGACCCCAAGGAGAATTAGACCTGGTTACGATTTCAAAGAAAGAAAATCAAAGCTATTAGAAAACTGAAAAACATTCAGAAAGAAAGGCAATAGGAAATTACTTCCACTATTACTAAAAGCAATGTGTCTTTGTAGTTGCTACCAAGAATTGAGCCCAGCTTGTGGAGATGCTACCTCATTGTATGTTCAGATCATTCTTTAGCATGTCGTAAATCATACATCCATCTTACGCCAGTCTATTGAGTCTCAATTTTGGTGGCAGATATAGATAGCCTTTGTATCACATCAAAGAAGAATCTGTCAATCAGAGGCAAATTTGTATGCAATACCCACTTACTTGGATCCATTTCTCAGTCTCAGAAATTCAGAACAACGTCTCAATCTTGTTGCTTCTCCGATGCAAAACTGCCCCTGGCTCCACTGAATTGTGTCTTTGTTCTTTTATTGGTGCAACTCATATTTGTCTTTTTTTCTAATCTCAGACCTCAACCACCTTCTGCTTCGTTTTCTGAGATGGAAACATAAATATCTCATTAAAACATTAGGGCTGTGGGGGTTTCTCGGAGGGGCTTGAGATGATGGGTCTGTTCTAAAAGAGGGGAGGTCAAAGGTCAGTTGTAAGCAACAATGTTGGAAAAGCATGTTTTCTTTTAGAAAGTGGAGTTTTGACTTCTTCCTCCCTTGCTAATTTCACTCGTTGGCCTCTGAAGTGGCTTTGGTTTCAGGGTCAAAGAAGGCACTTGGAGACAGCTATTAAAATAAGATAGGAAAGCCAACAAGGGCAGGACGGTGTTTGGAAAATAGAGGGCCAAGTAAAGCCTTATGCCCTATCAGGGGCTAAAGACAACTGTAATCCATTCTCAGCACACGAAGAAACTGGCTACAATATTTTTGTCTGAGGAGAAACAACAGGAAGAAAAAAAAAACAAGCCATATTTATTGGAAAAGTGGAGGGACTTCACTCTTAACCCTATCATCTCCCCCTGTTTATCTAGCTAACCACTTCCATATGAGCAAACAATGCCAGCGATTGTTCCTCTCTAGGGTATCTCCATCAGGCGTTCTGTTTTTTTCCTTAAAGTACGCTAAGAAGATCCTAATGGAAGCTTGAACCAAAGCAAAACGTTTATCAGAATCTTTTCCACGGGAAAAGAAAGAGAAGGACAGGATCATTAACCTGGCCTGCTTTTGCATCTCTCCATTTGATCAAATCTAAAATCTAATCCATGCAACAGGTATCAATGTAGACGGATATCCGCCATGCAGCTGTTCTGTCAGAGTGCTTGCAGAACCGCACCGAAATTTCTGAGTCGATCGTGCGCAGCGTGCTTTTGACAGCCGTTCGGAAAGCGCGCCCACGAAGCGGGTAACCAGCGAACCGGGAAAAACCCATCCCTGTGTACATTTAACAGTGACTTATGATCCATCCTCACAGTTATATTGTCATATCATCCCATGGTCACATGATCACAATTTGGGAATAAATAAATAAATAAATAAAATACTCAGGTATGAAAGTAAATCATGGGAATTCAGTGACATATAGAATGAATGACTCAGTTCTAGGTTTGGTTTTATTCTTTGATTTTGTTTCCATTTATTTACCAGATTATATGTAGTATGTGGAACTCCCTTTTATAAAAATAACTAAAGCAACTACATTTAGCTCTTAACTTTTAGAAATATTAGTAGAAAATCTAATATGCAGCTAATCCTTGACTTACAACCATAATTGGGACCAGAATTCTTGTTACTAAGTGATGTGGTCATTAAGGGAGTCATCACGTGACTGGATCTTATTTTATTACCATTTTACCATGGTTGTTAACCACATCACACGGTCATTAAGTGAACTATGCAGTTATAAAGCATATCAATTTTCCTCAATTGACTTTGTTCATCAGGCAGCAGGAAAGGTTGCAATCGCGATCATGTGATCGCAAGATGCTGCAATACTTGTAAATGTGAGCCAGTTGCCAACTTCCCAAATTGTGATCATGTGACCATGGTATTCTGACATTCAATAACCACATAGATAATTTATTTCAATTGGAGTGATTTTTTAAAAATAATTCAAATTCTTAGGGACTTTGTAGAAAGTAGGACAGAAAAGCCGTTAAAAGGGTTTGGTTTTGAAAATATATATAAATGCAATTTAACTCTTTGATTACTACTTTTAACAAAATGTGATATTGTTATATTGTGAGTGAAATTTATAGAAGCAAAATATTCCGCTTGAGTGAAATAGGCTATTTCAAAAGAAATCTGTGGCACATGACAGACTAACTTAATATTAATGACTCATGTTTCAAAACGCACTGCTAGGGCAAGTCATATTTGCATTACTGCTCCTCACATTCCTAGGACAGTTGGAGGGTTTGGCTTTATTAAGTATATCAGTATAAAGAATTTCAGCTATGTCTTGTAAAAACTAAATTTTTAGAAAAATTGGTGAATCATATTTCTCTGGAAAGAAGATATTTTTAAAAAAATCTGAAGCAGTAAGCAAAAGGTTTTAAATAACTATTAGTCTTTCACCTGGGTTAAAATAATCCATTGGGTAAAAAACTCTGTAATAAATAAAGAATATTGATTTCAATGGAATACAATCTCCAATATAAATATTAACCTAACATCCCATTATTTATTATTATTTTTGTAAGCATTCACTGAGCTGGTAATTATATAGTGTAGCAAAAATAAGCCACTTTCAGGCAAGATTTAAAGAGCATGGTGGAAAAAAGAATCAGTGCAGATGTAATTATTATGATTGGTTAATTGTGTGGGATCCAGATTTAATCATTAGACCCAGTGAAATCAATATTACTCAATTTAATCATTCTTAAGTATGATTAGACCTAGATCCAAATTTCATTTATCAATTTGATTTTAAAAACTAGCAAAAAGGTGTCATGTTCTTGGCAATTGAAAACAAGATTCTCACAAACCTTCCCTTTATTTAAAAAGGGAAAAGAAATGACATTATAGAAATCTTGATAGCTGATACTTTTACTTCAGCTTCTAATCTATGTTAGATTTACTAGGAAGAAACTTCCTATTTCTCTTGCTGCAGCCTTTTAATAGACAGGGAGGTGTTTATTTGCCTGATAAAGGAGGAATGAAGTGGGTAACATTTTGTAATCTATCCTCTACCCATTCAGGTTCTGAAAAATTCACAGCAAAAGACTTATCCAAATCTATGAAGCTATTATAAAGCTCACAGACTGATAAAAAATTCCAACATATTTTGAGACATGCATTTAGATAAGAGACATTTGGAATTCCTCACAAAAGCATACTTTAATTTACATGTAACTGTCAAAGCCAATCATATCTTACCCAAAGCAAACTTGAGTTTTTTACTTTTATAGGATACCTTCTATCACCCAAGATGGTCACATCTCAAATATAACACTGGGTTTACACAAGTGCCTATGAATTTTATATAGCCCAGGAGACTTGTGTAAACAACACAAGAGTATGGTGCTTTGCAACCTGTCACCTTTTCTTCCTTGCCTGCTTGTTAAAGAAAATACTTTAACCCATCCCTCAAAATTCCCAAATTCAGTTGGATCATTGAATCTGATAGTCACCAAAGAGTATTTATGAAAAACAATGACAAAAAAACAAAAAACCCTTTCATACAGGCAGCATTATGTTCCTAGAGCAACTTATATAGTTTGGAGGTTATATGCTGTACTCAGGTGATATAGGAACATACAAACACCCAAATCAAAACATAATTTTGTATATCCAGAGGGAGATATTTAAATCAGTGCATCTGGTTTGCTGCAGGAAAAGATTATGCAAAAGTTTGCATGTGAAATTATTAGTGGTATATTAGTTAAATCTTATTCAAAAAGCCCAGGACTTAATTATAAATGCAATTTATCTGATGACTCTAGTAAATAAAGCCTATACTGTACTTATGAACACATTTTCTTGAATTGATTTTGTACTCTGCCACTGACCATTACCTTAATTTCACATTTTTGTTTGAATTCTTTGCTTTTGCAAGCACCATAAAGGCCTATGGGGAAAAAGCTTCAAACTGCATGTTATATCTCCTGACAAACGCAACATTTTATGAAGAGCTTCTGCTCACTCTGACATCTCTTTACCTTCTGTAAATAAGAAACAATTCATTTTGTAGCCTTGACTTTAAAGCCCAGCCTTTTCACTTTTTTTCTTTTTCTAAACAAGTGACAAAGAACAAGGAAGCTGATTGAAGGGGTCCATTATGTATCAACTTAAAGAAAGGCAAAGTGATTGATGAAACTAGCAGTCACCTTCACTGCTAACTACTGTACCTGTATCCTTTTTGTCAAATGACCTGAAAATCCTGCTGACAGTTTCACATTCACTACAAGGATACACTGTAGTTTTGAATACTTTTATTTGCCTTCAAGACTTCAGGTATAAGTTTTTGGAGCCTAAACTGGGTTTTCAAACTTTTCAATCATACATTATTAAACCTCCATTTTTATGGGTTACTGCACACACAGTCTTAGAAGAGGTGGTACTAGCAGGTGAAATGTAGTCTTATCAAAATTACTTAACATACCATAAAGCAGTGCATTAGACCAGAAAAATACTTTATCTACAAAAGGTTGTTAATGTGAGATAATTATTGTGTTTGTGGAATCTTTTTCTACTTCTTGAAAACCAATAATGATTTGAATTTATTATATTTAATTGAATTGCATAACAAACTATCAGGGTCTTTCTAAAGATACTGAATAACGGATTTATTGTTCTTCTAGTGAAGAACAATTCTAGTGAAGAAGTCATTTAATATAGAATTATTAATAACTACTATTAAGTAGTAGTTTTTTTCAATTATGTGCTATATGAATACAAAATTGAAAGCTGCCCCTAAATTTTTTTCACCAAATTTGTAATGAGAAAATAGAAGCTAGCATGTGTTTAGAATAGAATAGAATAGAATAGAATAGAACTTTATTGTCACTTTAAATGTACACTAATCAGAATACATTAAATTGAAATTTTGTTGCATTTAGCCTTCAAAGGATAACAATTATGCATATACCTACAAACGCACATATATATGACACAGAGAAACCATGACTTTATGGCTTAAATGATGTGCCCTTTAACCTGGAAAACCTATTAAACTGAGGGGGAACTTTTAACCTGTGAATGGAGGAGCAACTGATTACCTGCTGATTAAGTCAATTAAAATTTCTGATATTAAAAATTAGTTAATGTTTACTTACTATAATAGTTTTTACACAAGAATTAACTCTAGGTTTTTCCCTTCATATAAAAACTTAATATATTTGTTACTAAATTCAATACTATGTTCTTTTTATTTTCTTTTTAAAATCTACCAGGCAATAGGATACTTGAGAGGCCAGAAAATCTCCAAAGGAGCTGGTATGTTTTGTGTGGGACACAGCACCATTTCCTCTGGGCATTTATTACCTGTTAAAAACCAATCTTTTGGTGAGTGGCAGTTCAGGGTTTTTGAGAGCAAGCTGCAATATTTCTTCGGGTCTGCAGAGTCATAATTAAAGCTGAACTGAGTGGAATTGGAGAGGGAAGGTCAGCGAGGTGCCGTATGAGAGATGAGGCTGGGCTGATGGGCACCAAATGAACAAATTATGATGGGCCCCACTCAATGTGATGAGGTCAAATGCTTGTTTCTACCCACTGACAGTTCAATTTCCCTGCAATGTCTCTCGGTTCTCTATGAGCTAATTATGAATGAAAAGTTATCAACTGCCTGCACCAAAAGCTACTTAAATACCTTTCCTCCAAGCTTTTAATGTCAAAATATTGTAAAGAACATTGGACCAGTTTTTGAGCCAAACAATGCTTGGGTTGATCTAAATATCAAAGAAAACCCACACATTTTTGTAAGTTACAGAATATATGAGACAAGCTTACCAGCTGTTGCCTGCTTAGCAAAAATATTTTATTATACATACAAACCATTTGCATCCCAATAGCAACAATACTGAGCTCAAAAGCTTCTGGTATCACAGGCTGGATAATTTTCAAAAGTCCTATATCTTTCTTGGGATGATGCCACTGAACTACTGTATTTTAAGCATCAATACGCCTAAATATCCTAACACAAAACTATATCAAACACATAAAAACAATTGATTACACATGTCAATTTGATCAAAACTTGCTTTAAGATGCTGTTTTCTATTATTTTTTTTGTAAATGTAAGAACAAAAGTTTTTAACTGTTCTGAATCCTATGACATCTTAAAATGTCATTAATTTTAAGATGTCAGCAGGAAACAGCCATTTAAAATGATATACATCTAGTGAAAATATTTTTAAAGTTACTTCAAAATGAGTTGAAAAATATCTCATAGATAATTATTGCTTTGTCATAAAATTTCTCTGTTCTTTCTGCTATGTAGAGACCAGGTACATAAGGTAAGAAAATACACAAAACCAGACCTCATAATAACCAGCTATTTTACTTCTCTTTATTACAATAGAGCATTACTATAATGAAAAGAAACAGCAGCTGCAAGAATGTTCTAATCCTTATAGTTACTAGCATTGTATCAAGTATGTTTCAAAACCTAACCCATTAATAAGAACAAATACTGTGTTGGGCTTGTGTGTTAGGTTTGAATATTTTGTTTTAACCAAACTGCTATGGTTTAATGGCAATCATTGTATTTTTAATTACTGTCACTGATTTTCAAAGTATCAGCTGTGATTGCTGAATTTTGAATACTATCTTGTTAAACACAGCTGATCAAGAAATACCACAATAAAATTATTGTTGTACCATCCTCATCTTTAAGTAGCACAATTAGTAGCAGAGAAATGCAGTTCATTCATTACAGAACCTTTCAGGAAGTTGATTTTTTCTAATTCTGATTGTAATTGCATTGTTCTAATCTTGTATTATAAAGGCAGCTGCTTGCCTATCATTTGTACTTTCCTCGTTAATCCTGACTCAGTGAATTAACCTTTAATTACCGCTGTTAAAATTGAAATGAGCCTCTTGTCTGACTGGGGCTGCCCCCTTTCAGTGCATGATTCTGATGAAAATTTTTAGGGTCAATGAATATGTCCCATGTCATGTCTGATAGATGCTAAAGATATGAGGACATAAATGTTACTTTAGAAAGATGTGATTGAAATTTTAAAGAAACTAATCCTATTGACAAAAATGTTGGATCTTCATTTTCCAAGAAAATATCAACAAGGATTAAAACAAGGATAAAACTGCATTTTTTACATTTTATATCAAAAATATTTGAAAGCAGTCTTGTACTAAAATTTGCTATATATGACTTATATGTGAATATATATAAGTGAATTATCTGGAAGAATAAGGTAGCACTACTATCCTAATTTTTTATAGATTTAGGTTTCTGATACATGTAAACTTTAAAGAGAAATTTATTGAGAACAATCCTACTTCAACAAATATATTTCCGTATGGAGCACTTAAAATTTCTGATGCTGTCCAAATAAGGTGGAAATAAAGCAATCTTAATTGTATTAATAGCTTTGTTAGCTAAATTGGGCCTTTTAATTTTAAAATATATTGTATAATTTTTAAAATTATACAAAAATTGGAAAGATGTTGTATTGCAGCAAAATATAATAGTTTACAACTTGAATCTATAATTCACTTGAAGATAAGTCATTGCACCTGATAAAGGGTTTAATGTGATCCTAACAGCTGCAAGTAATTCTCCTTGTTATGAAAGTTAAGCCATCTTCAATAGAAGGTTTATATATAAGGATCTGTGTCCTTAATCTTCCTTATTCTAATAAGTAGACTATGGGATAACATCCTGAACCTTTCATTCACTCCAAATAACAAAACATATCATGTTGCAAATCCCATGGTTTGCTACTTGCATCCAATATGAAACAAAACTATGTAAGCTTGGACTTTATGTCATATAGTTGCAACATGCCTTTTGACATTTTTTTCATCATTGCAATTTGTACCATGTGGCTGTGTTGACTTAATTTTTAAGATACAAGTTGATAAATCAGTTTTTTAGAATCAGTTTATGCTATGTTAAAATGTTTCACTGTATTAATTTTACTCTACATAATTTAATGTGCCCTTCAATATATAATTTTTATAAAGCACTTCCATTTTATAAATAAACTAGCAGCACCAATTGTCATGTGTAGATCTACCCAATCACAAATGAATTATAGGCTGATCTAATTTAAACAAAAGTATGCAGGATGGATAATGAATCCCTGCTCTCACTGAAAGTTTTGCGTTGAGGTTATTTGTCTCCAAACAGGTTACAATATTGGAACTGAGATGGGACTAGGGGTGGCTGCAAATAAAGTCTTGGCAAAGTGGAAGATTCAGCATCAAGATATCTTTGCGGCTTTGGATAGCAGACCAAATTTAATGAAAGATACCATCTAGTTTTGCTCTTGATTCTACATTTTCTGCTGAAGACTTTCAATGGGCAACATTATCTAAAGTATTAGAAGACTAATTTCTTGTCCTAATTCAAAAGAATAGAATTTCAGACAGATTAGTCTGCAGCAGCACAAATAAAAATTGATCAACTTTTGTTGAAGAAAGTGCAGAATTGTATCCTAATTTCAAATGGATGTTAACTTGAAATGCATGTTAACTCAAACTGGGTAGGAAAGTTAGTCTACTTTTAGTTTCACAAAGAAAGAACATCATAAGACTTTAGTTGCAAAACCAAAGAACAGATTTCACAGTGTATTTACTGACTGTATTAGAATCTAGTTATGGAATCAGCCAAAGAAGAGGTAGTCCTGGATATAATTATAAGAAGTGATAGAAGCAAATGTTTGATATAAGCAATTAATCAAATAAAAACAACAAGCTCCATTCTATTAAATTACATAGGAAATTATTAAAGAAACCTAACACATAAACATTTAATTGTGTCAGGTCTGTAGTTTAGAATTTAATTTTTAATTTTATTAGATTTGTACCCCGCCTCTCTTCACCCCGAAGGGGAACTGTTTAACCATACAGTGTATATATTGGGTGAAAATAATTACCCAGGAATAAAAATAATTGTACCTTCAAATACTACCTGCACTGATTGTCTGAATTATTCAAGATACTGGATTTGGCCAAACTAGATTTGGGTACTAATTTGTGGGAAACCAAGCAATTGTCATTGGATATAGCATAAAAGCTAAGCCATTGTATGATCTATATGAACATGCAGAATCATAAAATGTAAACTTTGGAAAAGACCTTGGAATTTATCTAATCTAACCCCCTGCCCAGTTGAAGTATCCACTACTACAGCATTCCTGGCAGATAGCCAAATAGATCTCTTTAAACACCTTCACAAACTTTTGATTAATCAGCTGCTTTGTAGAGCAACTCTGTGAAGAATTGTTTTGCTGACATCCAACCAAAATCAACTTCCTTGTAATTTAAGCCGTTTTTTTCATTCCTATCTTCTGGAATGACTTTAATCAGTTCTACTATGTCTTCATTATCAAAGCCATGGAAGACAATAATCATGCCTCCTGCAATTTGTCTTCTCAGATCTTTTGATTTCATTTTGAATTCATTCTGAGAAAATTTTTATTCTCCAGCTTGATGTAGAGCCACTGATGAGCACTCTTTGAGTGAGGTCATTCAGACAACTATGAATCCATCTTATGGTTCTATCATCTACCTTACATTTTAGATTTTATTTATTAAAGGAAGGAAAGAAAGAATGCCTTTAGACACCAAACACCCTTATCCCCATTATAACACCTTTTAACAACTTCAAAGCGACATAAGAATTTGGAGGAATTCTTAAACTTTTATTAACTTTGTCTCATTGCTATAGCTCAGAAAACTGTAAGGGCTTTTCTGATTACCCATAATGAATATCTGATAAGATTCAGTTGATCCTTCTCTGTAATTTAAATATATATTCTGGGATAACTGGCGTGCGGGGGGGGGGAGAATCCCTTCAAAGAGGAACCTCATACTTTTTGATATATAAGAGTTTCCCTTCCAGAACCTGCTTTTCTAATACAACTCAGTAGTTGTTATAAAACTGAGTTCAACTTGCAGCATATAAAAAGAATTGAGGACTTCCGGGGTGACTTCCGGCGATACTGGGTACGAGTCACACGAGCTCCACGGATTCGCCCCAGGCCCACCAACCAGGGATGGGTTTCTCCCAGTTCGTTGGTTACCTGCTTCATGGACGCGCTACCAGATCAGCTGTCAAAAGTGCGCCACACAGGATCGTGTTCAAAAACTTCGTGGTATTCTGCAAATACTCTGATCCAACAGCTGTGCAGCGGATAGCCAATCCTGCCACCAACCCTAGGACACCCCAAGGGGGTCCGAATTCTCCTGGAGAGACGGTTCAGCGAAGGAGCATGGAAGGAGAGGGAGGGGGGTTATGCGCACCCCTCCCTTACCCACCGAGAGCTCTAGCCAGGATCGGAAGGGATGGAGCCAGAAATGGCATCCAACTAGCCTGGAACTAGTAATGTAAATAAATGTAATAAATAAATAAATAAATTACTGGGGGAAAGCGAGCACAGGAGGCAGAGTAAGTGACCCATCTGAAGGTGGGACTGGGTAAGCCAAGAATTTAAAATTGGACTATGATCTCCAAGATAAACCTTAAGAGAAGAAATTGCTGCGGTTGAGAAAGCAGCGAAAGAAAAGTGTTGCAGCGTTTTAAGGAGAGGTCTATCTTCAAACCCTCACCACCACCACATTGGACAAGATTGAAGGCAGGCGGAACTCCAGAACTGTGATTAAAAATTAAATTTGGACTAAATTGGATGGAATTTGTTTTTTTGCTATTTGGACAATACATATATCGGATTTATATTCCTTTGACTCAAAAAAAAAAAGAACGATAAAGAAGGGAAGAGCCCAGCTGGGGTTCGGGATCAGTGTGCTATGATTCTTAACATCTTAGATGAGTTTGAATTAACAGCATTGGAAATTAAAAACTCTATTTCTGAAATAACTGTTGAATTGGAAACCTTGGAGGAGAAGGAGAATATAAACCAACCAGAGCAAAAAGAAATCACAGATGACTCCGAGGGAATGCCAATGACCAGAGGGAAAAAGTTAAGGAGAGCTCTAAAATGGCGACGACGTGACGAGACAGCAGAGACATAAGAAGTTACTTATTGCGCAGTCAAAAAAGAGTGATTAGAGAGAATGAGGCCAGCAAAAAGGGACAACAAACGAGTCAAGAGGAAAGAGGAGAGAAGACTGTTAAAAATAAGGAGATAATGAAATTGAATGTAAAATGTGATGTTAAAT
>JANHGC010002639.1:31994-51141 GCA_027560395.1 Boaedon fuliginosus | reverse complement strand
CAGCTCCAATGGAGTCAGCCTGGAGAAGCTGGGTGAGCTGAGGAAGGTGGGGTGGGGTGTGGATGCAGAGGGGCTTCTGCCCTGATCTGATGGGGTCCAGAGGCACCTAGACCTGAACCTGCATCGGAAAGGGCTCTTCTGAAGCCGGTGAAAAATCCTGGGCTTGAATTCTCTCTTGCCCGCCCCCGCCGCTCCCAAAGCCATGCGGGAATAGAATTGGGGAAAGCAACAGGCCTCGTCAGCCAGCTGCCGACGCTGCCGCCAGTTGAGCCTCCACAGTAATCCTCCAACCGGGGCTTCTGCTCTCCTGTGCGCCAAAAGGCTTGTTGCGATCATCTCTATCAATGAACTGCCTCTCTGAGCCGCGGCGGCGCAGTCTCCCTTCTATATAGCCCGCCTTCCAAGCAGTGGCAGCAACCACCCGCCGCCCTTTGTAGACGGTTTGAAACTAAACTTTTCACCCAAACCCCTTAACATTCCTTTCCACACGGAGCCCCAGGGCCACCCGCTGCTGGCTCTGCCTATCTGAATCTTCTGCCGTGCCTCCAGACGGCTTTCCTATTGGCTTGGCTTACCTCAGACTTTTTGGGAGCCCTGCAGCTGCAGCCGGACTCAAGGGCCAAAGAGCCCCATGTGGCTGGAGAGCCGCGGTTTGCTGACCACTGGTCTTAGGCAACCCCTGTGAAAGGGTTGTTCGACCACCAAAGGGGTTGCGACCCCCAGGTTGAGAACCGCTGGCTTAAAGGAAATAATTATATTTAATAATTTCTGACTTCTTTAATAACCAATGCTTCTAGAATAGTTTGTGTAAATATTGAACAGATATCTGATTCCTATGATGCCCTACAAATATGAAATTTTGTTCCTATAGAATGCAAGAAAACACTTCCCCTTGACTGGGGAAGAAAGGTGGGATATAAGTTTGAACAATAAAAGAACAATAATATAGGATGATGTTTTCATCTTCAGAATAAAGTTGCTATTTTCCATTACTTAACACTGAATATATATAAATATATATCTATTTGTAATAGTTACTGAAAGCCTTAAAGCAGAAACTACATGAAAAGGAAGAAGTCATGCTTGGAAGGACACAGGTGATAGTCATGTTGCAACAAGAATTGGATGGCAAGGACCAACAACTGAAAGTAAGAAGTAGATTACACAGTCAAACAATTGTTGTTGTTGTTATTGTTGTTATTATTATTTATTCGATTTATATCCTGCCTCTCTTCACCCATCTGGGGAACTCGAGGCGGCGGGATAGGTTGCTATAAAACATATTTTTTAAAAGGTAAAGGTGCCCCTGCAGTTTTTATCCGTTAGTTGTTGCCAACTATAGGGGGCAGTGATCATCTCCATTTCAAGGCCATTGAGCCAGTGGTGTCTGAAGACATTTCTGTGGCCAACATAATGTCACGGAATGCTGTTATCTTCCCACTATAGAGGTACTTGTTTACTCACATTTGCATGCTTTCAAACTGCTAGGTTGTCAAGAGGTGGGGTGAGGATGGGAGCCTTACACTGTTGTGTGGTGCCTGAGTCTCTAGCCTGGGCTGCTGGCTCTGCAACCAACAACAAGAAGCCCAGCATCTTAACTGCTGAGTCACTGCATTGCCTATTATAAAAAAGTAGAGCGGTTGTAAATTAGAATGCAGTTTGTTAGTCACTTTTTATTGTCTTTCCTTTCATTGCATCGATTGATCATATGTGTCTTGTATTCTTATGCTGTACTTTTTATCCATAGTGGTTAAAAGTTGAGGTAGTACGAAAAGAAAAGGAAAATTCATGTGATTTTGATAAAAAAAAAGATTAAAAATGACAAGAATAACAAGCACTGATTTGGTAGTCAGAATCTGAAGAGCTTCTACAAAAAGCTTAATTTATGGGGGCGGGGGAGTTGTAATTTCCTCTTTTGAATAGTAGGGATTCATGTTCTTATATTGCTAGTTTATGGGTGCATATCATAAAACGAACTGAACAATGATGAAAAACATGGACATGGGGAGCATTTTAGATAATGTTTGTTTAACTATTTCTTAAACTTTTAATTATTTTTTTTTGCTATAATTTGGACACTCATCTCTTCCAATATACTGCTGCTTTAGAAAAATGGAGGGTTACTTTGATGAAGAGGGAATCTGACCATAGTGCGTAACTTATTTTTCAAAATAACAGCATGTTCTTCATCCTGATATTATTTATTTATTTATTTATTTATAAAATTTATATGCTGTCTCATTCCACAGGACTCTGGGCGGCTTACAATCATAAATATAAAAACTAAAAACCACATCATATAAAAATTATTAAAAACAAACACAAACAATATACAAACCATACCATGCATTCACACAAGTGGAGCCATTAGTCCTAAGCCCGCTGGCAGAGCCAGGTCTTCATAGCCCAGGGGAAGGCTAATATTTACAAACTTCACACAAAACAATAACAACACATCAATAAGATGCAAAAATACCATAAAAGATATGAAACAGAATTAAAAGCAGTTTAAAATGCCTGGACATATACCATAGATATTGTATAGTTGACATATTTTTCTTTATAATGTTTCCTTAAATATTAATTTCATTTAAAAAAAAATAATTCAAGAAAAATGAGAATGATATGTCAGTTTGATTGTGCAGTTTGATTGTGCAGATTTTTTAAAATCGCCCGATACTTCTAAATTACAGCAAATACATAGTTTTTAATTATTGCCTTGTTCTGAATGTTATTCCCTCAAATGTAATAAATTTAATAAATATTTCACTCGGCGCAGAACCATATTTTGCTCCTTGAAAATAGTTTTTTTCCCATTTATAATTCTGTGTATCTTACATGCTGTTTTGCATAGGCTATTGATCGAGTCTTTCAACTTTCCCTAGCCTAGCACATTGTACAAAAGTATTTTTATGTATTAAAATTTGTTTTAGACATCTTTCAAAGTTAAGTGAGCTCTGTGCTTTATCACCTTTTAAAATACAAGAGGGAAATAGATTCCTTTCTCAGGAGCTCAGCATTTCTTATCCTCTACCAGTGAGAATCCTCAGCTGAATGAAAGATCTTCCATGGGTTTGGGGAACTCTTTTTTTTTTTTTTTTCACAGAGGGTGAGGCAGGATACATTTTTCTGTGCTTTCACATATGAAGGGAACCATTGTGCATATAATTAAAGGAGCTTGCAGTTTTATTATCTAACCTTCTTGAAATTCAGGAAATGAACGAACAACTGAACCGCCTTGAGTCAGAGAAAGACAATCTTCACTCCAAACTGGATGCAGAAAAGCACATAATGCGAGCCCAGCTGAGAGACATGATGGAGAAACATGAGAATGAAATGAGGAAAGCCAGAGAGAAGTATAATGCTGATCGCCAGGAGATACAAGAAATACATGAAACAGAGCTTCAGGAAAAAGATCAAACACTGCTTCAGCTACAGAAAAAAATTGATGAATTAATTTCCAGACATGAAAGTAATTTGGAGCAAGCCGTTGATTTGGATGCTATTATTAAGCAAAAGCTGGAACATTTAGAAGGTAATACAATGGACAACAACCCATAATACTGCTTGCTTACTACACCGAAGAGTTGATTCCATTTTTATTAGCATTACAGTGACCTTTTGATAAAGAAAAATTGTGCTGAGAGCCACCTTTGTGCACAAATTTTACACAGTTTTCAATGCAGTAGCACTAAAGATAAAGTGTTATTATCTTCTCTCCAGCCTGTGTATATAGGGTTATATTTCTTTAAACAAATAGTTTAGTTTCTTAATTTCCTAGAGGGCATGATAGTGGAATAATGATGTTGTCAGAAAGTGACGCTATTATATTTGGGAGAGTTGGAATTCCTTTAATGATTAATAGTTGTGTTAAGTCTAATGCTGTTTATTTTTTAAAGCAGTCATTTTTTGCCATAATCCTATAGTTTACTGACAAATTTAATAGTGTGATATTGGGAGAGATCTCTTGGGGCTTCCAAAGGGCTACCAGCAGTGATGATATTCTAACCAGTTCGCATAATTGCAGGGTTGCGCTCAACTGGAAAGAATATTAGCACTACCCATCTGCCCCTTCCCAGCAGCACCGGCTGAGCAAGGTATGCTCTGAGGCAGCACGTGGTCTCCGCGATCTCTTAGCCAATTACAACACGCTGCCTGCGAGGCAATGGGGTGGATTCAGCGGTGTGTGGCTTGGCGGCCAGTTTTAACTGGCTACAAGATCATGGAGTCCAACGTGCTGCCTCAGAGCGTACCTTGCTCAACTTGTGCTGCTGGAACAGGGAAGATGGATGCGGTCAGCGCTGATATTCTTTCCGGTTGAGCGCAACCCTGAAATTATGTGAACTGGTTAGAATATCATCACTGACTACCAGTGCATATAGCCTGTGGTGGAATGTAATCTGGATTCCCAGGCGGAAGGGGTTGCTTTCCAGAGGACAGAGAGTCAGTGGAGCTTGGAAAGTTTGATTAGCAGGAAGAGAGTTAAATGGCTCCTCCTTAGCTATCTCCAAAGTATATCTGTAGTTATGTAAATAGTTCAGTCTGAAAGTAAAGAACAATAAAAGAAACTATCTAGTATCTCACATTGGGCAAGACTTAGAAAATTCTCTTCTAAGCATATGCCACTGATATGAAACTAGTCCAAGTAATTTGTTATATTAACAGTTGTGTCATAATTCTGAATAATGATTGAGTTGCCTGTTTGTTTAAGCACAAGTAAAACTGAAAACAGAAGATGCTAGCAAATCAGAAGCTAAATTCCTTAAGATGAAAGCATGGTCCAAATCCAGAATCAGACAACTTGAAGATGAACTTAAAAATGTATGTTAAATGTTTGTATACAATTTAATTTCATGTGCCCACTTTAGTGATGTAGATGCCAAAGTTCTGTTTAAATGATAAAATATAAATTAGTGTTTTTCTTGGTTAAAAGTTGCTTCTTCAAATATACTATAGTTGAAAAGTTGATTAATAAAAATAATAATTTAACTATGGAACTGATAGTATAATTCTGCTGCAACTTAAGGGAACTGTTTATATTATGGGATCTCCAGAATTACACAAATGCATCAGAGATGTTACTAGATTTGGTGACAATCTGGCTTTTTACATATATTCTTAATTGTCAGAAATCAACATTTTTTTCTAGGTTACATCAATGAACAGCAGCATAACTGCCTTACAAGATCAGATTTCTGAATTAAAAAATGAAAGAGAAGAGCTGCGGTCAACACTGCACACATATTTGGAGTATAAAACTCAAAATGGTAAATAATGATAAACTTTTACTGTCATTTTGAAAGATATCTATCTTAAAATGATGTAACAAAATAATGTTTATAATATCCATTTAATTGTTCATTTTGCTATTTATGAATTGGGAAGTATAATAAGTAAAATTTGTAGATACAATAGACAAAGAAATGTTCATTGCAACAGCAAAAATAACCTTTTTCTGACTCCTACATTTCCACATTTGATCCTGCCTTGAAGCTCAAACAATTTGCCTTAGTGAGTAGCTTGACTGGAATGCAAAACAAATAAATAACAGACATTATACAATTCATGCTGTGGTATCTGACAAACGTTACCTGAGGGAGAACAGTATTATATTACAAATTTCAACTTTCTCCTTAGCAAATAATTTAAAATCGGCAATAAACATAATTAAAAAGAAAGCAATAGACTTTTTAAAAAAATACCCAGGGCAATTAATCATTGAATGTGTGCTTAACTGATTCTCCTCTCATTCTTACATTAGCTATAGTTGGTCCTGATGTTCACTAGATGCAGGAAGGGAATATATATTAATCTGTCAAAATACTCTCCATTTTCCTTTGTGGTGTCAGAATAGAGAGATATGGATGGTATTTTATGTCATGCTTCCATGTTTCTGTACTTATGGTTTGAACTAAGACCAGTGCATACTGTCTTAGATTCAAAAGGTGTTGACCTTAAAAATCACTATTTCAAGATGCACTGTCCCTACTGATGGTGTTCTGAAGTTGTACCAACTATGCTGGAAATAATTTGAGCTTGAAGTAGGGCTTTATAAGACCTCCAGAATGATTATAACAATATTGACCCATTCTGAGTGATGTTGGAATAGTCGTTTTGGCTCAAAAGGAGACTTTTTAAGCTTAACAAGTTTTGAATGTAAGTTTTATACACCGAAAACTTGAACTTACATTTTCTTGCCTAAATGTATTTCAAGAATCTGTGGATTATAGTATACTTACAATGGAAACAATTCCATTACAGAAGAACTTTTGGCTAAACTCGAAATTTATGAAGAACAGCAGCGAAAACTTCAGGCGGATCTTGAACAAGTTACAAAGAGAGCAGCTTCACAGGTCTGCCATGTTGGGAATATCTTTAATATAAGTATTAATTACTAATTAATTAATATGTGGAATGTCTTTACAGTAGTTAAATAAAAAGAAAGAAATGGAAAACACTTTAAATTTGCCATAACGATGGGAATATTTTGTGATAAATTGTGACTCACTATGCTGCCTGTAGACATAATATTCTATACCATTCTGCATATATTTGAACTATAGTTCTCAAAAAGGGGGCTAGAGTGGTTTCATGATACTTGTTTTTTTTTTTTTTTTAAAAAAAAACATTTTTAAAGAAAAAAAATATTTCTTGAACTTTTATCTGCTTTTCTTTTTATCTTTCCTCTGGCTGAACAAGTTTGTTTCTAAGATCTGCCAGTTCCACAAAGAAAGCAATTTTGTAATAAAACAGCAAAGCTTTAACAATGGGGAACTGAACAAAGTTACAAAAAGGAAACAAAAAGACCTCTCTATCCAAGGATGATAGATTCAAAATCCTAAATGCATAGATAGTGTATCCTAAATTGGATACACTTGGGGTTTGCTTTGCTGGTTTTGCTAGCCCTTTGCTAGTGCTCTAAAAGTCTAAATAAAAGCAAGATATGTATTATATGGATTGTGTAACTTCCTAAGGATTTTGTTGAACTGCAAAAGAGCATATCCATACAGTTCTAGGGTCAGGATTAGGGAAACTTATTTTGGGGGGAGAGATTTAGGGTTAGGGTTAGCATCATAAATATTTATACAGTTATGCATGTGTGGAAAAACTGGATTGGCAGTAAAAAAAAAATCCTGTGTCAGAAAACTTGAATTCAGAAGTACTGAATGAAACTAAACAGTAGGAGATTCAAAATATTTTAAAAGCACTCCGTATTTGTCCAATAAAATAATCAACCATGTCACCATATCTAAAATGATAAATTTGTATAGAATATGAATAATGATGGCAGCTAGTTATTTAAACAATATAGTATTGTGATGTCTCAAGCTTTATGTTTCCCAGTGCCACTTACTTGGGAACAAAGCTGGAAAAGTACTTCTTGCACTCAAGTTCTGCTTATATACTTAACATTGGCTTTTAATTGGTCAGTGTAAGAACAAAATATCCATAAGCAGAGGTGGTATTCAGCCAGTTCCAACAGGTTCCGGAGAACCAGTAGCGATAATTTTGATCGATTCAGAGAACCAGCAAATACCACCTCTGATTGTCCAACACTGGCAAATATCACCACTGATTGGCCGACAGCATAGCCATGCCCACCAAGCCACCTCCACAGAACCGGTAGTAAAAAAATTGAATACCACCACTGCCCATAAGTTTTAATCTGGTCCAGTGCGATGCTTCTTACAAGTTACTGTTTGCCAAATTATTCTGTTTATCAGTTTTATTGAACTGATTAATTATTCTCATGTCCTAACTTAATTTGGTTCAGGCTAGTGAATCGGGCAGTGCGGATGAATTACAGAGTCCGCTTTTGGAATGGCAAGAAGCTGTATCTGAATCTGAGGATATGCACCCTGAAATCAGAGAGGAAAAAACTGCTATGGCTCTAAGAATGGCACAAATTGAGGAGGAGAGAGAAGGTGAGTTAATTTGCTTGAAATGTTACTACATCTCTTGGATAGATTGTCAAATATTGAAAGCTCATCGACAGTTTTAGTCAACATACTATATATACGTATATTATAAAAATATATACATCCATATATATTAGATTTACTGTGGCAATCTAGTGAAAATAATTTAATGAGACATTAGCAGCATTTATCTGCCAATGCCTAATTTACCTTGCAGTCTTATTTAAAGAGTTACAATTACCTGTAATTACTGAATACACTGTAGCTAAAAATTAAGTAAGCAGAGTACATGGAACAAAACTATTTGGTTTACCTGCACCAATATATTAAAAAAAATCCTAAATATTGTACCAATTGAAAAGATTTAAGTACAAAGAATTTTTGTAGTGTCTTTTTGGAACAGCTGAGCTCATAAGAAGTCCTTTGCATTTCACTTGTGTGTTGTGCAGAAAAAGTATAATAAACACTAAAATAACCATAGTTTTAATCTAATACTATATTCTTGAGGTGCTAGGAACACAAAAAGACATTTTTTTAAAAACTACTTTTTTAATGTGATTTGCAGTTGTCGCATACATGGATTAAATATTAACATTATTTAAGATATCATTGAAAGTTTTATGTAGGCAGCTGATTTATCAACCATAGGTGCTCAGAATTTACATAATTTAATTCTGTTGGAATATTGCCTTGTTTGCATATATTTATTAAAATTATTTTAAGCCTTACTAAACGAGTATTGGTATTGTAATAAAGATACCCATCAACATGTGTATTTTTTCCCTAAAATTTCTCATTATATACTTATTTTAATTCAGCAAATTAACTCAAAAGTTTTATATGAGTTGATCAACATGGCATGTTACTTTGTTCTAGGTTAGTTTTTAAAATGTTAATTAATATTTAAAGTGACTTCACAGTACTAATGTAAACAAAATGCTTCTTACGCACATGTTGAACACTTTTTCTTAGTGTTAAGAGCTATGGAATACTTTGGTTTCAATTCCAAAAAAAAATGCTTCAGAATGCATAGTCATCACTCTTTTATACCAAATGTTATATATAAATATGACATTTGTCTGCATCTCTTTAAAGTCTGTGAAGGGCAACCATGAAACACCAGCTACTATAAAGAGCAACAGACAATTGTTTGACTACCTGCTAAAAAGATCTATAGAATCAAACCTGAAGGGTTGTACAGCTCCTAAATCCCATTAGTTGTGTACTTTTTTTCTTTCCTATTAAGTAGAATTGAAGTCTCTGTATTCTGCCAATAGGTGAAGGAAATAGATAAAAATAAATCCCCAAATGGATACAATATTTTATAGGGTAGCAAATTATATGCCATATTTTCAATGTGCTAGACTTCACAAAATGTGCTTGCATGCCGGATCTTTGGACATAATAGTTTAAAGGCAGATGAAAGACAGCATTTCAAAGTTCTGTTTATATTGCATTAATATGATCAATTATCTATCTTCCTATGTGTTTGGCTTGTAGTTAATTTTGCATTTTCTATTGGGTTAAGCATGATTTTTCTGTTTTGTTCCCCACCGTCATCCCAATGTGGTTTAAACCCGATGAGCGCTTGATGTCCCTTTCCCCTCCACTCCTAACCTCCACTGCGATTTGGTCAGCCACTGAGAACATAGTTTCCCATCAGTTTTGTGCATGCAGGATTCTGCAGCCATAGCAGCCTATAATATACTGTTGGTAGTTTTCCTCTGTAGTGTATTTTGCGGAAAATTTTCAGTAGTGTGTTATACCAGCTGTTTGTGGTGTTATTTTTTAAAATTAGCATAAGTTACAAAAACTGATTTTTTAACATGCTTTCTTTCCCTTTGCAATACCTATGCATCATTTATGTTAACATAATCATCTCATTTTTTTTGTACTAATAGTTGGCTCCATATTTATCTGAGAAGCCACAATTTATAATAAATCATAGTTTAATAGCAAAAAATGTCATTAAGCTTTCTTTACAGATTCTTTTTTTTTAACTTTTCTTTAAAATGAGTTACTGAATCAATTGCCAGTTTGGGAAGAAGAAACTGAAACCTCTTTTAAACCTTATTCACATTTTTAAATTATTTTGAATCTCCAGTTTATTTTTGATTTTGTACTGTAGTGCTTAATTTTTATCTTATCCAAAGTTTGTAATGGCATGTAACTATTAGATGTAAATTATGATGTTCAGCTCTCTATCACTCGTTTAAATACATTTTCCTTCCGAAAACTGGGATGGTGAAAATATTCATAAATTGGGAAAGTACATTGTTTCTAAGTTCTACAATTTAGGCAGTAATCCCACTCAATTTTTCTATATCTCTTTTATTCTAATTATTATATTAGATATTGCATGAAGTGTTTGTTGGTACAGAATCACTGAAATATGTTGTTATAGGATTGGATCCAAAGTTACATATGGTAAGAGTATTTGTAAACTGGATGATTATATAAACAGATGTAAGATAATTTTAGCTAATTCTCCATCTTGCCATATGCATTCCAAAACCTTTGTTTAGATTATTGGAAAACCTCCCAGGAGAATTTATGTAACTCAGTCTACTCCACCAGGGGGGAGAGATAATAATATATTCTGTAACATCTATTATTTGTTTGCTGGTGCTTCCTGTGGAAAGAACTGGCAGATGGAACCACAGTAGTACATATCAGTGAATACAGCCATAGCATGATTCACTAGCATGCATATTAGTATGATGCTAATACATATTCGAATGACATATCAGTGACCTTAAAAGTTCACTTAACATTTGAAGAGGGCAAAAATACTTCCATCTCTTTGAAATTGTATGTGTTGCTGGCTACCCCATAACCTGCACCATTTCAACTGGGTGGTATTAAAAAAAAATCAAGATAGTAGCCACAACCATGTAATTTAAGCATTTGTTTACATGCATTGAGATATATTTATTTTATTTTTATTTATTACATTTTTATGCCGCCCAATTCCCGAAGGACTCTGGGAGGTTTACACATGGATAGCAATAGCACTCAGATGTTATATACTGCTTACCAGAGCTTTACAACACTATATAAAAAAGGGGTAAAACTTTCATCATGTCCTTATGCCCTGGGAGAGCAAGGGCTACAGCAATAAAGAGAAAGAAAACAGCACTATCTGAATTGAGTTGCCTTTAAATTTCTGTGTGGCTACAGGGCTAAGTATTATTCTAATAAATTTATTATTTTTCTTCATTTTTTTTTATTGGTGTGCCTGATTTTATCATAGAATTATAGAATAGTAGGGTTGGAAGAGTCTTACAGGTCTTGGTCCAAGCCAAGGGCAAGAATCCTTATACCATCCCAGAAAAATGGTGTCCAGTCTCCCTTGCAAACCTCCAGCAATGAAAGGCCCACATAAGCTGTTTTATTGCTTCACAATTCTCATGGTTGGGAAGTTCCTCCTTATTTTGAATTTGGATCTCTCCCTGGCATTTCCTATGTACTCCTGAAGATCTTTTTAGGATTACAACCAGTGATTCCGAGATATATATATAGAGAGAGTCCTTTTTATCTTTTAGCTTATCAGAGAGCTCTCCATGCAACCATGCTAATTTCTTCAACTTCCACTTCCATTTCCTCAAAATATCTAGAGCAGTTTCATTCCCTTCCCCCCATACTTTTTGTCCGGTTACTTTCAATGTGATTTGTTATCATGAATTTCCATGGAGGTAATCATTTTTATGAGCCCTTTTCTTGGATTTTTTTGAGAACAAATTATATTGTTTAAGTACTGTATATAGCACAGGTCCCCAAGCTCTTGTGTGCTCAATTTGTAGAAATGGAAAATATCAGGTTTATTTCTTCACCTTGAATTTTGTGGGACAGGTACCTGGTCCTGCTTCCATCAACAGAATAGAGAAGGTTTCTTTCCTACAGCCACCTGTCCACTTTTAAAATATTTTCTAGAGAAGAAGTGATTTCAGTAGATTAGGACAGCAGAGATAAGGAGGGATAAGAAAGGGCTGCCATTCATAGGACTTCCTCTTGAAGTGTTGGATTTTTATCCATAAAATAATCTGTGAAGAAATGCAAAATCTTTTATTACATTATAAAAGAATCACTGAGACTCAAATTTCTTCACAAAAATTGAGCCAGTGCTTTAAAGAATGAGCAAAGTATGGAGCCAACTTTATCTTAATTTCTTCTTGCTGATTTTTGTCTGCTTTATATTAAAATTTCAAATGTCTGTTCTTTGCTAATCACACAAAACAGATGGGAATGTGCTTAAAGAATTACTCTCTGACAAGGAATGCATTTGTTTAAGTTACTGTATTATGAAATTATTGTGTTTATTGACAAATGATTCTATTTTAACAATGTTATGGCTTGATGCCAGTTTGCAGTGTGTGATACAGTCTTGTGACTTCCTCATATTACTTGAAACAAGGGCTCTTTTGGGTAGTAAAAAACTAAGCAGAGTGTTTAGTTTTGTAAAATTATATGCACAGATCAATAATCTTTGATTATGCTTTTGTCACACACATAATCTGCATGGCAGACTTAAATTTAAACTTAAGTTGAATATGAAAGTGGCTGCCCTTTTTCCCAGTATTCATATACAATTTTTTGAAATCTAAAAAATGATGCCCGTGAGATCAGTACCCTCTGTGGCTTCTTTGGAAATAATGAAAAGCTGATTATGTGTTCTGTAGTGGGGGAAATCACAAGGAGAATGAACTTCTAGAGAGCATCTGTAACTTCATAAATTTCTCTGTGCGTCAGTAATCCCATTTGAATGTAGACAGTTTTTTTTCTGTTTGATAATGTGATTGCTTTCCTGTGGCACAAAACTGATTGAGGATGACTGGTTCTTTCCTGGCTGCTCTGATCCAGCCATAGTCTCAGGGCAACAGGAGCTGGAGGAGGAATTGGCCACAGGCCAGGGGATTGGCAGGATGCCATTGGAGAGAAAGAAGACTACTCAGTCCAGCAGGAAACTCCAGGTAAGTTGACAATACATTGATATCTTAATGGGTACTAGATTTTTTGTGTGTGGATGCACTCTGGGGTATATCTGTTGCATTAACATGTGCAGTGAGACACTAAGGTAAATGTAGTTAATTTAATTCCAGTGCTTTTGAAATGCCTTATTAATTTATGGAAGGTTTCATTGGAAGTGGTTATTATACAGAAAGATGTGGGGTTTTATGCATGTTAATTTTAGTATGTATGTATTTTTCTTGCATTTAGGAAGATTACGGCTTTGATGGAAAACAGTGCTACGAAGAGTTGAACATCACTTTGGATAGCACTGATTCAAACGAAGGAGAGAACATGGGAGGTTGGTGGCCAGAGTATACTTCTAGTACAGGTGTGGCAAACACTAGACAATTTATTAAAGCATGCACGATGTCTGTCCGTCTTTTTCTTTTTCAAATTCAACCAACAAACCATATTATGTTGTGTTTGTATATATGTTGAATTTTCTTTTGGTTTGCCTTTTTGTTTCATTTTGAAGCATGTGCGTGCTGGATGAACTGTCTAGTTTTGGTTCAGAACTAGAATTCAGTGGTGGTTGAAACATGGATACACCTTTGTGAGTAAAGATTATTGTGATTCATGGTAAGAAGGATTTATTTTAAAAAAATTCTAGTTGTGTAGTGCCTTCACAAGTCACTGTTTTCCATTCCAGGGATGGATGTCCCATTTTAAATAGAAAAGGCTGGAGTTTCATGCAGAGACATTTTATAAACTCTGATTTAGGTTGTTGAAATGAAGTATGTTATTTGTTTTGTCTGGGTCCCCTAAAGTTCAGCTAATTGCTAACACATTTCACCTAATGAATTTTCCTTTATAGTGCTAAAACTACAAATTCTGAAGAGAATATATCTTTTACTCTTCAAATAATTTTAAAAATTTTTTTAGATGTAATAAATGTAACAGTAAGTAAAACTTAGAATAGTTTTTATTAGCAATATTTGTTTGAAACGTTGACCAATAAAATTGAGAGTGCAGCACTTCATCAGTTATATTAATTTGTTGAAGCTTTTCTAATTTAAGAAAGCTCCAGAGATTAATCATGAAGCAGACCTTTAGAATGGTTTTAATATAAGTACTTACAGAAAGGCATTATTCTCCCATTCTGTTACATTAAATATGCATGATACTTTTATTGGATAGCTTGTGTATTTGGGTCACAACAATAATAAGGAACTATTCTTTGAATTACAAAGGTTTACGCGCTGTGGTGGAAGATTTAGAATTGGAAAGAAATAATTTGCAAGAACAGATTCTCTTTCTGGAGGAAAGATGTGGAGACTTGGAAGACAAATTGCAGCTCCAAGGTAGAATGGAAGCTCTTCAGGTATGTGTTAAAACTCAGGTGCCACATTCTACTATACTTATGCTTTTAAGTAGTTTGCCCTAACCTGAATTCTCTGCTAAAAATGAACTGGACTGAAATAAATTTGCTTGCCTAAACACGATGCAAAAGGATAAGATGGAGACAGGATAATAATTTAACTCCATTTCCTGCAAGCTTTTTCTTAAGTAAGTAATACATATGCTCTTCACCATAAATTTGTATGTGAGGTATGATCAGATAAAATATTTGTGGCTGACCTTTTTTATAGGCTTTGTTCAGGTAGTCCTCATATTATGATCACTTGTTCAATGATCACTTCAAAGCTACAACAGCACTGAATGATGGGGACTTAGAACCAGTCATGTAAGTTGCAGCTACTGTAGTGTCCCCTGGTCATGTAATCACCATTTATGGCAGTCAGGGGAAAGCCGACAAAGGCTCACGAGTCACTCCTGCTCTCACTTTTTCACTGCAGCATCCCCCCCCCCTCACACTCCATAATATCTGGCCACAGCACCTGCCTGTGACACTCATCCACCCGCAGTTCTCACCCACAATTTGGCCTGCTGGCCTGATACTCCTTCATCTTCCCATATCACAGTATATGAGGTCCACACTTAATGATCCACAGAGTCCTAGAGATATGATGACAAAGTGACTGTTGGGAGTGCCATCACTAAGTAGAGGAGTCACATGTACTTTATCACTGCATTACTTAGCGACCAAAAATCTGGTTCCAATTGCAGATGTAACCCAAGAGCTATCTATAAGATAGACGTGCACACTATTTAGTATGCGTTGATTTGGGTTGGGTGAAAATTAGCAGGTCCTGAGTTATGGACTCATTTCCATGAGTCCATGACTCATGCATTCTCTTTAGCAAAAACATATTCTACTTTCAGTGACAGGCTGTTTTTCTCAGCAATACTTCAATTTTGAAATCCTTAACTGTACATACTTCATATTTTTGGCATAGAGTAGGGCTTTCCTTAATCACTTGGCATCTGAGAAGAAAAACTTTCTTTGTTTACTGTTTTCTTTTAATTGCCATATTCTGTTTTTATTTTGTAATATTGATTTATTAATTGATGTGTTAATATTAGCTTATGTATTACTATTACTTATGTATTAGCTTATGTATAGCTTTGCTTATATTTTGGCTCAGATGTGCTGAGGTGTACAACCTCAGACTCCTCTGAATAAAGATTAGTGAAATACTTTAAACAGCATCAGTATAGACAAGGAAATGGTCACAATATTCAAGGATGGACATAGATTTATTTGCAATAAAAATAACTGCAGTCCATCTGAAGCAAAAAGAATATGCAAACTGAAATTTGTTTTTGGATCTTCAATTGCAAATTAGAAATAATTAGTTATACTAGATTTTATGTCTTTTATTCTTTGTTCTCTTCACTGGCTAATTTTCACAAGTGCACAGATTTCATGTCATTCAAATAAAGTCTTCCTAGACGCTGGTTGAGCTGTAATGTTGTCATATAATTACAACTTGTACAAAGTTTGGGGGGTGTCTACTATATGTATGTATATGGATAGATATAGATGGAATAGATGCAGAGCAATGCAGTACTTTTTTTAACAAAAATAAACTTTGTGCTGATAGGCCCTGTAAAACTAAATCTGAAATATTTGTTGTTTGTCTATTTCATTTGCATATAACTTCTGTGAAACATACTTGCCTTTCTAAGCTTCATGTGAATAGATAAAATATTGAATTTAGTGTGTTACTAATAATTTTGTTAACATACTAAGTGCACATGTGTAATACAAGACAGATTTCTCAAACATAAACATCAGTGTATATTTGGATTGTAACAAAGCATTTCAATACAGGTGACATTTGGTGTAGAGGAAGAAGGGCAGCTATTGAGGGCTGTACAGGTGTGTCATGCCCATTCTTAAGTTATATCTTATTTTAGAAGTGATATTTTATATGTTATTTAGAAGTGATATTTTATATGTCGTCTTATGTATCCACTTTTTTATGGATTTTGGATTTATGTGAACCTTTTCCTATTGCTGATGTTTGTTTGCAGTTTAACTTTGTGTAGTAGTGCTGTGAATTTGGGTAGACTAACCAATTGGATAGCATACCCAGTTCTGTATGTCAGTGAAGCTTGCTTTGTTTAATTCCATAATTATTTCATTGCTTAATTTTTGAAAAACACACATAAAAATCAGTGCAAGTAAAAGAAATGTATTCTAAATTAACAAGTTTCAAGATAAAGCCATATGAGTATAATATAAATTTCTGGACTATTTAAAATAGGGTTTGCTTTTCATGACTCCTAAGTTGAAGCAAGCTGCTCCTATACAGCATACACGAGCATGGTGTGTTTTATATGAACTCATCAGGGTCTCTCCATTTTGATAGTCTCATAGTAAAGTTACTTGGAGAACCCTTTCAAAAGGAATTTTGAGTAAGTTGTTCATTAGCTAGAATTACAGAATTTTAATTTGTGTAGCTTAAAGTCATTTGTGGTCTTAAATCAAGTGCAATTGATAGTCATCCAGATCATTTTTTTGCAGAATGAAAATGATCGTTTGCGGTCCCAACTTGCACAGCTTCGCAACCAGCAAACACGTGATGCAGAAAAGCACCAACTTGTTCTTTCTAACTTGAATGAGCAACTTAAAGGGTGAAATAAACATTGCACAATTTGATTCATGTCTACCTGTTAAAGTTTTAAAATTTTTCTATCTGCATATAATAATTAAGAAAAACAAACTCTCTTCTCTCAGATTATTGCTATAGAGATTGGTTTCTGGATATTTAGAAATGCTTGAGTCTTCTACAGACAGTCATAACGCATGATCTCCATAGATAATCTTGTCCCCTACCACCTCATCACTTGAATATTGTCATCACCCTAAGGACATCTAGATTTATTCTGTCCTTTCCTCAAATCTGTTGTACATGGTTATGAGATAATAGGGATCAGAATTGAAAACTGACCTACGTAAATAGTATAAAAAATGGTCCTATTCTATATTATATTGGGTGTTGCATGCTCTATTTGATATATGTGTATATAAATAATGCTTACTGCATTATTGGTAATACAGTAAATTATTGGTAAAGTTAAAACTAAAATTATTTTGTGACAGATTAAATGAAAGAAATAGTCTATTCGAAACTTTGCTGGCAGAGAAAGAGCAAAAGCTTTCAAGTGCAGTGGAAAGATTGGAACAAATAGAAGATATAAGAAAATCACTTCAGGAAAAAGAGCTTCTGAATAAAGAATTAAGTGAAAGACTTTTGCAAAATGAACAGAAGGTAAGTTGGGCTGAGTCAGATAAGTAGTAGACAACTTCATTAAATAGCACTACCACTTAGACTTACATATTGTTTCACAGTGCTTTACAGCCCCTCTAAGCGGTTTACAATGTCAGCATATTGCCCCAACAATCTGGGTCCTCATTTTACTGACCTCAAAAGGATGGAAGGCTGACTCAACCTTGAGCCCATAAGGCTCAAACTGCCAAACTGCTGGCAGCCAGAAGTAGCCTGCAGTATTGCTCTCTAACCATTGCCCCACCACCATGGTGATGCTGAATGACAGGGACCTCTTACCAGCCTACATAATTGTAACTGTTGCAGCATCCTTACAATGACCAATTTCAACTTTCATTGCTGGCTTCTGACAAGCAGAGTTAATATGGAAGCCAGTAAAAGGTCACAAATGGCAATCATGTTAACATGGGATGCTGCAGCTGTGCAAGATTCATTTAACAGCAATTGGGACTGCCATAACTGCCGTTGTAAGTTATGCAGTCATATGATGTTGCACTTTGTGACCACGTTGCTTAGTGGCAGAACTCCAAGTCCCAATTATTGTCAGTGAGTGAGGAGTACTTCTTGTCGTACAATAGAATAATAACTATGAGCAGTAGATTGTTGAAATAGATGCTCATTTGTTTGTAGTCCAAATGAAGAGAATTTATTTTAACTCTATATTTAGTTCTAATAATGAGCAGCTTTCTGTAAATTTATTAGCTTGGAAAAATTTAATCATTTCACTTTTTTAATGTCAACATTTACTTGTAGTTGTATTTTTTTTTAAAGAAAAGTCCATTTTGCTAGATTATTGTATATTATTATTACGGTAAATTGCATGAACCTGTAATTAACTGCACATAGCTAATAATGAAATAATTTATTTGGTTTAATTATAATTAATTATATCAAATTAAAAACTTATATTTTTGTGTACCTAGCTGGAAGATGTTTTGAAGAAATACAGTTCTTACGGAGTAGAATGTTCAGAACAGAAAATTGTTATCAATGAACTGACAGAGAAAGTGTCTATCTTTAAAGAAAAGGTAAAAAACTAAAAATATTGTTTATGTCTGTTCAAGTCTAATAATTAGCCATATATGTTATATATGCATACTAAAATGCCGGGCGCTGTGGAGGTGAGGCAGTGCCGCCAGCTAACATACTTGTCTAACAATTTAGTTTTTAAGCCTTGTCTCTCTCCCCCCCCCCCCCAGACTGGACTATTAGGTCTGGGGGTCCGCTGGAGGGTTTGCTGGCTGTTGGAGGAGGTACTAGGGGAAGGACCTGACCAAGCTATGCATATTGCTGTGTGGCTGTTTGATTGTACGAACTATGACAGTTGGAGCTGTTGGAGGGGCTCGGATGAGCTTTAGCTAGCTGGCTGGGACTCTTGAGGGTTCCGTCCGTTTCTTTGCCTGGCTTTGAGGAGACCAGGCTGGCTTGCTGACAACAAGAGACAGCGGAGGACAGGAGAGCCAGGAGGACGGAGCTCAGAGTTTACCCAGAGCCTGGAGGAACCGATGGGAGGCGGCTACAATATGGATAGCTTGAGGAGCTGGAGCTTGGAGGAACCAAGGAATAGCAGTTGCGACATGG
>JANHGC010002639.1:17654-31894 GCA_027560395.1 Boaedon fuliginosus | reverse complement strand
GAACTAATACCCCCCTTGGATGAATGATGATTGGTTGGTGTATGATTGTGTTGTAAATTTTTAAAATATATTGTATTTTTTTATTGTACTGTTTTTAATTGTTGTAAGCTACTTCGAGTTCCCCTTGACCCGGGAAGAGAAGTGGGGTATAAATCTAAATAAGTAAGTAAGTAAGTAAGTTAAATAAATAAAAAAGCCTTTCTTAACTAAAGATACAGTTGATGAAGGAACCATGATTACCTTAACCCGGGAAATTTTAACTGTATTTTTCTTAACTGCTTGTCTCATGCTATAACCACTTAAGCATGAGCCAGCAATGTGCTTCAGCTGCCCAAAAAGCCAGTGCAGTCTTAGGTTGCATCAACAGAGGGAAAGTATCGTGTGAAGTGTTAGTACCGCTTTATAATGCCTTATTATGACCACACTTGAAATACTTCATCCAGTTTTGGAAGCTTATCAAGAGAAATCCAACCTGAAATGAAGAACAAATTTCCTGAGAGTGAGAACAATTAATCAGTGGAACGGCTTGCCTACAGAGGTTGTGGGTGCTCCATCACTGGAGGATTTTAAGAAGAGATTGGACTACTATTTGGAATGATATAGAGCAGGGCTGTCAAACTCCTGGCCCGTGGGCTGAATGCGTCAAGTGCTGGCCATGGCGACGCCCGGTTTAGCAAAGGGGGGAAAGGTCCTGATATGTCACGTGACACTGCCATGACGACGTGAGTTTGATACCCCTGGCATAGAATTTCCTGCTTGAGCAGGGGGTTGGATTAGAAAACATCCAAAATCCCTTACAACTTACTATTTGTATTCTTAGTTGCCTGAAATAATTGTAAAAATATGTTGCCCTCAGAAAGAGAAGATAGTAAAGGGAAAAGGTCTTACTCTTATATTGGTTGGGATACGCTATATGTCTTGGCCAACCATGAAGTAAATACTTAAATTTATCATTTTTGTTTGCAGACTGCGAAACAAGATGCAGACATGCAGTTGATACAACAGGACCTGGAACAGACAAACGAAGAACTTGACAGGCTCAACACAAGTCATTTAGAAGAAAGATCTCAACTTATTCAAGATCTGCAGAGACGGGAAAGAGAAATTGACAACCTCAGGGAAATGTTGATTGAAAAGGACAAAGAAATTTCTGACCTTTCTTTGAATATGTCTGAGTATTCTGAACAGATGAGATGCAAAGAAGATGAAATACGGGAGATGGAAAGAGCACTATTCAAGGCGGAAAAGGAAGTCCAATTGTTGAAAGATATACAGACAACTGATATGAAAGATGCAAGCATAAAATTTTCAGAACTTAATGAGAAGTTAAGAACAATAGAATCAGAGCTGGCAATAGTAAAAGTTGAAAATGAAGCTAAAATAAAAGAAAATCTGGATCTTACTAAGCAAGTAAATGAATCAAGTAAATCAATTAAAGAGCTTCATTCTGAAATGAAGAATCATGATATTGCATACAGTAATCAGCTTTTTGAGTGTGAATCACAAATTAAATTGCTTAAAGAACAAATAATTAAATCAACTGAAAAAGTGCAAGAAACAGAGATAAAATGTAGAGAGGAAATAGAGCAATTTAGAATCCAGCTTGATGAACATATCTCTGTGAAGGAGAAATTAAACAATTTGTTGCAAGAGAAAGAAAACAAAGAACAAAGTTTTGTAAATGAATTGAAATCGGTAAAAGAATTATATAATCAACTAATAGTAGAAAGTGCTAAAAAAGATGAAGAATTGTCAAATGTATCCAGACAGCTTGCTGAACATACTGAACATCTAGAAATTGCCAAAAAGTCTGTACAAGAAAAAACAGAGGTTATAATGTCATTAAAAGACAAGCTTAAAGCTATAGAACAGAAAAATGAGAAAGAAAAATTGAAATTTCTTGAGGAACTGGATAACAAAGAAATGGAATGCAAAAAAATAAAAGATGAGCTACAAGCGAAACATGAAATAATGATTAAGCTGGAAATGGAAAAACAAGCTAACATCCTGACTAGTAAGCAGTTAGTAGCTGCTGTTGAACAGAAAGAAAAAGATTTAGCAAGTCAGATTAAAGCGACTGAGGATCTTAGAAATGGGTTGCATGTGATGGAGAAAGAAAAGCAACAGCTGGTCAATGAGAATGAGAGTTTGTCCAAATTATTGGATGTAAAAGAACATGAACTGTTGAAGGGTGCTCAATGTGTAGAGGAAATGGAAAGTAAAATAATTGGTAGTGACAAAGAACATGAACAATTGCTTTCGGAGATTAATGAAGATAGAAAAAAATTAAGAAATAAAGTTAAAGAACTCTCCATTTTTGTGAAAGAAAAAGAAGATTTGATTACAGAGAAAGAAAAGAAGTGTGAAATGTTGGATGAACAGTTCTCAGAAAAAACTGAGTTGACAAAACAATTACATCAAGAAATACTATCATTGACTGCTCAGCTGAAGGTTGCTAAAGACAGAGAATTGGCAAAAGAAGAAATGTTAAGAAAGGAAGAGTCAGAGAATAGTAAAATGGTCCAACAGCTTAGTTGGGAGAAAGAAAAAATACTGTCATTGCAAAAACAAGTTCAAGATTTAGAAATGGATCTTAATGAAAAATCAAAATCTCTAGAAGAAAAAGATAGGCAGTACGAAACCTTATTAAAACAAATAAAAGAAAAGCAAGCTGATATGGTAGCACTGGAGAGAGAATTAGAAAAACTTCAAGGTATTGGTCAGCAATTATCATATCAGCTTGAAGAAAAAAATGCTGCTTTATTATCTCGGGGGCTAGAGCTGGAAGAACTTCATAGGCAAATTGTTAAGAAAACTGAAGAATGTGCAGCATTGAGTGATAAATTAGCATTATTAGCCAAAGAAGTAGATATTTTGAAATGTGAAAAGGAGAATACTTTGGCCTTATGTAGTACTAAGTCAGGTGAATGTGAAACTCTTCAGCATCAGTTAATAAAACATCAGAGTGAAACAGTATCCATTAAACATGAAAGTCATATATTGAAATTAGAAAATGAAAAATTCAAAAGAAATATTGAAACCATTAATTCGGCATTAGTTAAAAAATGTGGAGGAGTACCTCTTTTAAATGAACAGAATGATTATAATATTTTAGCCTTTGTAGATTATATCGATAGTTTACTAACTGAAATAGAAACATTAAAAAGTAATTTTCATGATAAAGAATCTCTCCTTTCCCAGAGAGAAGCTTTGATTCAGCAGATTAAAGAAAATAAAGATTTGGAAGAAAAACAGTATTTGCAGACAATTTCAAATTTGCAAAACAAAGTCCAGATTTTAGATTGTGAAGGTGACAAATTTAAGCTAGAAATACAAGAAAAGAATGAAAATTTGCAGAAACAAGCTCAGGACTTAAAATTGTTTAAAGATAAATCTGAAGAATCTGAGTTACTTAGATTTCAACTGTCTGAGAATATGAAAATAATTTCTGACCTCCATTGTCAGCTGAAAAATATGACAGAAAAGATAGAAGAATTAAATAAATTAATTACAGAAAAGGATACACTTTTAAAACAAAAGAAGGAGGAATATGTTAATTTACAAGCACATAACTCTGAAACTTCCTATGTGCAGCAGAAAACTATAGAATCATTGATGAGTGAAGCAGTACAGTTAAAAGCAAGTATTCTTGAAAAGGAACTGTTGGTAAATAATATTTCTTCGCTTAATAATACCTTGAATGCTGAACTTCAGGACAAAAAGAATGACTATGAGACCCTGAAGAAGCAAGCTACAAATGTAGAAGAGTTAAACTTGAGTCTCAAAAAGGAAATGTTTGTTCAGGAGAAATTAATAAATGACATTAGTCAGACACTGTCAGAGAAACAGGGTTCTGCTTTGGATAATGCTAATCTTGTGAAACAGGTAAGAGAAGAATTAAAAATAAATGAAGAAAAAAATCAATTAATTTCACAACTTCATGATCAAATTAATAAACTAACCCAACAAATTCAAAAATTACAAGATAAAGCCCAAGAAAAAGATATTGCTTTCTTATCTTTGCAGGACAAATTTGCTACTCAGTGTGAGCAAAGAAGTGAACTCAGTGCTATTTTGAGTGAAAAAGAACAACTTATTGATGGTTTACGTAATTCTTTAAATGAGAAAGATGTTGATGTGCAACTAGCAGAGAGTAATGTTCAGGCTCTTAATAATGAGATTGAACTCCTTAGAGAACAACTAGAAAAAAGTGCAGTGTCACTAAAGAAACTTTTGGAAGAAAAAGATGAAAGCATTACCACTAGCCATGAGAAAATTAATTCTTTGTCAGTTGAATTGGAATCTGCAAAATTAGAGCACCGGAAAGCATTGGAACAAGGTGATCACTGGAAGCAAAAATTTGAACAGAGAGAAATGGATCTACGAGTTGTACAGGAGAAACACACTGAGCAGATAAAGCATATGGAATACTTAAATTCTGAACTTAACATAAGAAGTTCTAAAACCACTCAAGAATGTCACAATTATGTACTTTCCATAGAAAAATTGCAACAACAGGTAGATTCTTTAACAAATGATAACACTGTTTTACAAGATAACTTTATTAAGTTGAGTGAGGAAAATAAAGAACTGGTTAAATGCCAGAACCAGTTACAGCAGAAATCAAGCGAAGTAGAGGAACTTCACAAAAAAATAACCAGTGAGAATGAGTCGCAAATACAATTACATACCATCTCAATGCAGTTGGAAAATGAGAGAGAACAGTTACTGATGCAGGTTAGTGTAAAAAATCAAGAGATCTCTGAATTAAAACTGAACATTGAAAAGCTAGAACAAAATTTCCTTGGGTTAGAAAATAGGCGGGTGGTAGAACTTGATAGGATAACTCAGCAAATCAAGATTGGTCTTGAGCAAGTAAGTAGCTTGAAAGATAATATAAAATCAAAAGATACTGAAATTCAGTCTTTGCAGGAAGAGTACGAGATTATTAACAAAGAGTTATTCAAATGCCTGTCTTCATTATTAAGCAGTAGGTACTTTACCAATAGCAATGATAATGAAGCTGGTCAGCAACCAACTGAAACTAAGGCTGTGTTAGAAAAAATATTTATTCTAATAAATAGTATTCTTAGTAAAGAAGCTGAAGCAATAGAATTGCAGCAGAGATTTTTAGAGAAAGAGGAAGAAGTAAGTCATTTGAATGATCAATTGAAAAACATGCAATCTCTGTGGGAAGAAAAAATGATTGTACAGAAGAATGACTTTCAAAATATAAGAGATGCTCAGCAATCTGAGATTGAACTCTTATCAAATAGATTAAGTACTGCTGAAGAATCTTTAGGTAAGCAACAGTCTGTTCGTGAAGAAAATGAGTTTGTGCTAACAGAAATGAAGAAGCAGGACATTTTTCTCCAGGAAAAGATAGAAAAACTAGAAGAAGAACTTCAAGACCGTTGTAAAACCCTAAACAACAAATGTGAGAAAGTTGAAAAACTTCTAGAACACCTTGAATGCAAAAATCAGATGATAGAAAACTTAAGTTCAGAAACTACTCAGCAGAAAGATTTAATTTCTACTCTAAGCCAGCAATTAAAAGAAAAAGATTGCTCAGTTACTCAGATAATGGAATCCAGGTCAAATGAAATGGTTAAATTTTCACAAGAAAAAAATGAACTATCTTTCAAATTGCAACAACTACAAGGTATGCAGAATAGTATGGCAGAAGAAGCAAATCTATTATTGCAGCAGATAGAAGAACATAAGAAAAAACTTGAACTCAATCAAATTGTGTTGACCAACAATGAAGCTACAATTAAAGATTTGTTGAATGAGAAGGAACAGACAAATGCTGCTTTGGAAAAATTAAGTCAGGAAAAGGAAACTCTGAAAAAGAAGCTTCAGGCAGCTTTGATAATAAGGAAGGATTTAACTCAGAAAATTAAAAAAATTGAAAAGAATGATCAGGAATATTCAGAAAGAGAATATAATAAAACACAACATTTATTGGAGCAAATTGATGAATTGAGAAAGCAGTCTAAAAATCTTGAATCTCAACTTAATGAATTGAAGAAGCAATTATTAGAAAAAGATAGCAGGATAGTTGACATGAACAAAACCTTATCTTCTAAAACAACTTCCTTGGAGATGCTGCAGAAGGAGGTTATAAGATTGAAGGAAACCATTGCTGAACAAAAAAGCATGTCTGATCAAAATTTAATATGTCTAAATGAGAAAGATTCTTTGCTTGCAGAAATGCAATCTCTGCTATCTGAAAAAGAGAAAACTTATGCTGAGAAATACTCTCAGCTTTTCTTAACCATAGAAAATCTCAAAATTGAAGCATCAAAGAGAGAAGAAACATGCAAGAAAATGAACAGATCAGAAGCTGGTGTAAACACCGAAGAACCTTTCCCTAGTGAAATTAATAAGCTGGAGAAAGAGAAGGAACTTTTACATAAGAAAATGCAGGTACTACTTGCAGCCCGTAAAGAAAGTACTAAAACAATTCAGAAACAAAAAGAGGAGTATGCCAACTTACTAGCAAATTTTGATGAACTAACAAAAAGCTTTGAATGCATAAAGGAAGACTATAAAGCCCTCCAAATAATTAACCAAAGAAAGTGTGAAGGATTTGAATCTACTATGTTGCCATTACCCTCTGTGCATGAAGATTTAGAAAATGCTACAACTCTACAAGATGGCGAAAGTGCTAAACAAAAAACACTTGAATCAGAAGAGATGGAGGAGAAAAGTCCTGTTATGGTAGAAAAACCAGAAAGCTTAAGCAAGGTAAAAGAGGATGAGAATTATCACAGTCTTATGAAAGAAAAAGAAACACTTGAAAAAGAATTAAGGCAGAAGTCACATGAACTTGATAGGAGGAAACATGAAATTATGAAACTGAAGTTCAGTGTTGAACAATTGGAACAACAGTATAAGCAAGACAATGACAGTATGGTGAGTCAGAGAGATCATCTTCGACAGCAATTGGAAACTTACAAAGATGAATGGGCAGATGTTAGCGCTGTTATTGAAACAATAAATGAAGCAGCTATTTTCCATAAAATAGGTGATGGAGATGAATTGGAACAAATTGAAAGGTTGAAGCATGATGTTCAACAAGCCAACCTACAAATTTCAGAGAAGGATGAAGAAATAAAAAATTTAAGTGATTCTCTTAATGATTTCTCGGGCAAAATTGACCATGGAAAGGAAATAATGAAAGAAATTTCCCAAGTACAACAAAATTTATTAAAAAACCAAGAGGCAGCAAAACATTTTAAATTAGTGTTTGAAGATTGGAGACAAAAAATAGAGGAGTACGCAAGCAACACAGAAAAATCAAAGGGACAATTATTCAACATGAAAGAGGAGTTAAGAGATGTCTGTGCAGAAAATAGAAAACTATCGATAGAATTAAACATGCTTCGTGAAAAGGGTTCACCGGTTTCTGATGTAAATGAAAATATGGTACATGAAAAAACCAGCAAGAATTCTGAAACTGCATGGTTATATTTTGATAATGTGCAGCAAAATAGTGTTAAGGATGCAGACATCTCAAATCCATTGCTGGATGTTTCTTATGTAGAGAAAGATTCACTAGATTTTACTTGCACAGCAGGAATGACATCCGAAAGACTAAAAAATCAAGCTCATCTGCCATTAGAAATAACCATAGGAGGACAAAATGTAAATGTAGATAACTCTCAACTCCAGCAACAGAAGCGTGAAGAAAAAATGCAGGGCCATCTCCAAAGCAAGCTGCAAGCGGCTTTAATATCACGGAAGGAAGCTCGGAAAGAAAACAAGGTTTTGAAAGATCAAATGGAGGCACTAATGTTGGAAAACAAAGAATTAATGAATAAGACTAATGCCCTTGAACTTCTAGTGTCTGAGTTGAGCAGAGAGGAACAAGATTTGAATGAAATTTTGTGTAAAAAGGAGGTTCTTGCAACAGAAAATGCTAGTTTATTAATTGAAAATGAAAATCTTACTGCTGCGTGTGAAAGTCTGAAGTCTACAATGGAAACTATAGCAGAGGAGAAAGAAGCCTTTTCTTTTCAATTAAATTCCTTAAAGGATTCTCAGACAGTTGAATTGACAAGTTGGAAAGCTAAACATAACGAATTAAAGGAAGAGTATGAAACATTACTTCAGGCCTATGAAAACGTTAGTAGTAAAATAGCAGAAATGAGGCAGGTTATTGATGTCACTAGAAAAGAAAAACAGGAAGCTCTTCATAAATTAAGTTTGAAAGAGTCTGATAAACAAAAGTTGCTTCAAGAAGCAAGGGATGAAAATGCCATTGTGAAAGACCACCTAGAACAATTGGTTGAATCAAAAAGCAAGGAAATCACTGAACTACATACTGAAGCAGAAGAGCAGGCTTCTAAGCACAAATTAAGTTTGGAAGAACAAAAAAAAAAGATTGATGAATCTGCTCTTCAAAACAATAAGCTAATAGCAGAAAACGAACATTTAAAAGAAGTTTGTGAGACATTAAAACAAGATCTAGAAAAAAATCAGAAAGAAAATGTATTTCTTTGGGAGGATTTTAATCTACTAAAATCTGCTCTGAAAGACCTCCAAATCCAATTGGGATTGAACACATTTTATGTATCATCTGAGATTAGAGAAAGAGACTCCTTAGCAAAATGTATTAATTTGTTAGCTGAAGAGATCTTAGGGAAAAAAGAGGAAAGTATGCATATTTTAAAACAAGAAAACAAAATTATATCAGAAAGATTAAAAAATCAAGAGACAGACAATTTATTTAAGTTAGAAAATTATTCTAAAAGTTTTAATCAAGAAATAGTTAGCCTGGATGAGAAAATTAAAATATTAGAAGATGACAAATCTCTGTTACAAGAAGAATTAGAAAATGTTCAAGAAATATCTTATAAAGTAAAAAATGAAAAAGAATTTTTGGAGACTGAGTTGCTCAATCATATTAAAAAATTGGATCAAATGACAGACAGTTTGAATGCCAAGGAATTACAAATAACTTTACTCACACAGCAACTAGGAGATATAGAATCAGAGAAATCTAGCACAATTAGGGAAAAAGAAGAGCAGCAGCAAGTTATCAGAGTATTTGAAGAAAAAATAAAATCTGCTCAGAGGGACAGTAATGGGACAAAGAACAAAACAAAGGAATTACAAGAGC
The DNA here is from genome assembly GCA_027560395.1 of Boaedon fuliginosus. Classification (NCBI taxonomy): domain Eukaryota; kingdom Metazoa; phylum Chordata; class Lepidosauria; order Squamata; family Lamprophiidae; genus Boaedon; species Boaedon fuliginosus. The sequence continues at coordinate 22,767 of JANHGC010002639.1, read as the reverse complement.
TGCTGAAGGAAAAACAACAAGAAATTAACCAATTGCAAACAGATTCTATTAAATACCAGGTAACAATTTTAGATTTGGAAAAGTCACTGAAATTGTCACAAACAAGAAATGAAAAAACTGAGAAAGATTTAAGCAATGTAGAAGAAAAACTTACTAAATCAAATGAAGAGTTGCATAATCTAGCTGAAAAATTCTCTTTACAAAAGATCTTGTTGGATGAAGCTAAGGCCGAAATCGAGAAATTAGCCATTGAAAACCTAAACAGTAAAAAAGAACTTAAAAAGAAAGATAATCAGATATTAGTTCAGAAGAGACAGTATGAGAATCAAGTTGAAGATGGCCTTCAGAAGCTAAAAACAACTTGCCCAAAAGAATGGACAAGCTTAGAAGAAAAATTCCATATTCTTCAGCAAGAGAAAGAGGAAATCCTTGCTGAACATCATATGCAGAAAGAAGCGGACATTAGGGACTCTCAGAATAAGAACCTTCAAAATGAGTTGAATGGTGACCTAGCAAGATTGGCAGCTTTCCCGTACTCTCTTCCAAGAGACAGCGACAGAGTCATTGAGAATAAACAGCAACAGGCAGAGACCAGTGATAGTTTAATAACATCCTTACAAGAAAAAACAGAAGTAAAAATGTCTCAAATTCAAGAATCGGAACTTAAACATTCTGTGTCAGAAGATGCCAAGAGTGTCATGCAGGCTTCCGTGTATTCACACAATTTTAATAAGCTTTCTCAAATAAAGGCAGAGAATATTACTTTGTGGAATAAACTGCATATGTTGACAACTGCTCTGGCATCCAAAGAAGATGCTTTGCATGCATTAATTAAAGAAAACAAATCTCTTAACCACCTTATAAAAAATAATACTGTTGAAAAAGAGATGGAAGCACTGAAGAAAAATTTGACAAGAAAGGAACAGGAAACACAACAGCTTATGTTAGAAAAAAGTGAAATCGAAGCTGAGTTGGAAAAGCAGCTGGCCATTTCTGATCAAATGAAGATAATGCTGAATAAGAAAGACACAGAAATTTCTGTTCTGATTTCATCAAAAGACACTGACACTTCTGGCTATCTCACTCAGATACAAACAATGCATCCACAGCAAATTTCAGAGTATGAGCAGCAGATAAAATGTCTACAGATCGCCAAAGAGCAGTCAGATGAAACTTGTCAGAAGATGCAAAATGAATTTAAAAACGTACTGATGAACGTTGACAAAGCATCTCAAGACAGGGCTGAGATTTCCAGTGAAATAGATACTTTAAAGAAGGCAATGTCATCGCTTCAGAATGACAGAGATTCCCTTCTTTCTAAGCATAAATATCTAGAGTGTGAGCACAGAGATGTTTTATTTGAGAAAGAGAGATTAATAACTGACAATGCTAATGAGACGAGGACATTGAAACAAGAAATAAGGAAGCTTTTGAATCAGATAGATGATCTTCATTCTGAAAACGCAATGCTCACTGCACAACTCTTAAAATACAGGGAAGATCTGAATCAAGTGTTGTCACTAAAAGATAACCAATTGAAAGAATTACTTACAGAAAAATTGGACTACATTAAGAGTCTTCAACAGGAGAAATTGGAACTTCTGAAAAAAATGAAAGAACTCCAACTGTCCATGAAAGTACAGGAGGAGATAATTGAATCTCTAAGACTGGAAAATGGAAAATTAACATCAAAAGTGTGTGATTTAGAAATCCTGATTGCTTCCATAAATAAAATACATTTAGAAGGAAATAGACTTGATCAGAAAAAAGAACCTCTTATTGATTCGGGGCCTGAAGAAAATTTAGAGCGATTACCTACACTCCAGGAATTGGTTATCAAAAAGAAAATAAATAGAGACGGTGATGCTAGATTACTGGACAATGAAACCATTGGATTGCCACAAAAGTTGCTAGAAGTCCAACTGCAGAATAAAGAACTCAGATCTGAACTTGAATCTTTTGGAAAAGCTATGACAGCTCTGCAGCATGATAGAGAGAGCTTAATGGAAGATTTCAAAGTTTTTCAAAGCAAATCTACTTCTGAACTTGCATATGAAAAAAAACAAACTGATAAACATAAAGCTGAAATTGAAGATTTTAAATCATGTATTCTTGGTGTGATGAAAAAAAATTCCTTTTTAAGTCAGACACTGTTAAAAACTGAAGGCAACTTCACCCTTCATCAGCTGACCGATGAATTTGAAAACCTGTGCAAAAGATTGAAAACCCAAAATCTTGAAATTAGTAGACTTTCCTCTGAGTGTGAGACTTATGTTCAACAGATGAATGCCTTTTCTAAGGCAATGGCCAGCCTTCAGGACGATCGAGATAGACTTTTGCGGGAACTTTCCAAACTGAGAATAGCTCATGAAGCTAAACAGGGCTCAAACCCAGTTTCTATACCGTATGACTGCAACAGTGAGATTAGTTCACTTAAACATAATTTGAAGAGTCTTCAAGTGGATAGGGACAGACTGGTAAGTTGATGCCTTACAATGTTATACAAAATAGAGGCTAAGGCTGCAATATTATGCTCACCCATGAGTAGGTAACATCAAACACAGTGGGACTTACTTCAGAGTAGATATGTATAATTTTATATTTTTTTCTTTGAATACATTTAAAATTACTGGTTGAAAAAAATGTAATAATAGCAAAATATGCAAAAAAATTAACCCATTTCTTAATTTATTTCTCTTCCATAGACTAAAGTAGGAACTAATTCTGCAACAACAGACATATTGAAACTGAAAGCCAAGGTAGATGAACTTGAGAGAGACTTGAACCAGACAAAAGCTTTCCAAGAAGAAGCTGAGAAAGAAAGAGCCTCCTACCAGAATGAAGTAGTTGCTCTGAGGTAAAATAAATTTTAAATGTTACTTATAAAAGCCCTATGATTACTACTTTTTCCTTAATGTGCAAAAGGGAACAGATCTTGTGCATTACATGTACATTAGCTAGTATAGTGTATCAGTGTGTCTTTGTGTGTGTGTATGTAAACTTTTTTATGCTTTGAAAGCTTAAGATACTACAATTAAAAAATAAGAAAGAGCAACCTAAGCAGGAGGGAAGATTTCATAGTAATGTGAGAAAATGTGATATAGTGGATTGGATTGGATTGGATTGAAATCCCATGACACCTTACTGGTAATATTAGGCCAATTAATGACTGTCTACATGGGTTCATATAAGCTACCCTAATTTCTAGGGAAAGATCAGATAGAAATATTCTAGTTGAGAGATTTTTTTCCATTGAAACATGCATCAAACCAGCCTCATGAAATTGAAACGAGCAGTCAATGTTAAAATTAGGTTCATGAAGTAGTCTAACTATTATTACCTTAATATTGTTGTTCCAGAAAAGAAAACCATCGTCTTCTGACAGAATCTCAAAAACTTCAAAATCAATTCCAGGCATCTCTTGTAGAAAAGGAAAAGCAGGTTTCAGAAATAAAGAAAGTGTACCATGAAGTGACTCAAAAAGCTCTATCTCCTGGTAGCCACTACTCTATGAAGGTAAAACCATTATGCCATCAAACAAAATAGCCAAAATATGTTGTTTGCATTTTATATTAAAATTTGAATTTATATCCACATCAATTTCCAAGTCATAAAATCTTTGGAATAGAAATCATGCATCTAAATGCACTTCCTGGGAATAAGTCAGTTGAAGAGAATAAAACTAACTGAAATGAAAATAAATAGCCTAGGAAAACCACGAAGTTGCCTAACCAAGATGTCAGTTTTCTCTACCATTAGTGTATAAAACTTGGAATATTTCCAGTCACAAAATGGATATTGTGCTGCTTCAAGCCAACAATATCGTAAAACTCATATTTTTTCATATATTTACTGCATTATTATAAGCAGCAGAAGCATAAATGCCACAATCTGTCACTGGGCCACTTCCGACTCGAACTCCATTTTGTCAGCCAAAGCACTGGATTTTCTGTTGTGCAACAACTGTATTCCTATACTATAGATGGCAGTAGTGGCCAGTATATTAGTATTGCAAAGACAAGGTTTGGAACTAGGTGTTTAAAAAAGACACATAATTCTTAATCCTACCACCACACTAAAATTCTGCACATGTTCACACTGCGTTGCCTCATACAGAGCATCATGTTGGTCAGAAGGGAGGTGTTTTGGCTCAAGTAGGTTCAGAATTTGAAGGCAATAATTTCAAACCAGGGATGAACTCCCTGGAATCGGCAGGTAGTTGTGAAGGGTCCTTCTGGGAATTTGGGAATATGGCAAAGTTCAAAGATTCTTTGAGTTTTTACTACCTTTTGGTACCTTTTCAAGGGACAGAAACAGGACTTGGCAGTACATTGTGTCACGATTGTCTTTTTTTTTATCTTAATGGCAAGTAGCAATAAAGGTAAAAGACTTTGAAGTAAGGGTGATTATATTTAGTTTGCAAAGCTTGTTAAATAATCTTTTTCTAAGCCTAGTCTGTGTGGTATGTAGAATTTTGTAGCCAGTGATAATATGTACAACACAGTGATGCAATTGGCAATGTTTGCTAAGAAACTCTAAAGTAGGTATGGTGAAATTTATCTTAACGCATGCAGAGGGAAGAAAGTACAATATACCACCTCCATTTTTCCATGATGCCACTTCAGATGCTTAATGGTCTTAAAGGTCTTAATGGGACAGGCTTGTATGCTTGGTTTCTATCTATATTGTATTCCTGTTCCATTCAATAGTGTGATAATATTATTACAGTAATTCCCATTTTCCGGTTCCTAAAGAAGATTTGATTTACTTCTCCAATTGGAAATATTTAACATAGCAAAACCTAATGAGTTTCTGTTCATGCTCTCATGCATTAGTTATCAACTAATATCAACAAATTAGTACATATAAAAGTATATGTACTATATACTTTTTATAGCATGGTACAATGCTTACAAGACAATTCAATCCTTATTCAAGCCCAGGTTAGTCAAGAAGCTTGCTGGCATGTATATCTTGGGACATACTAACCTGGAGTTTACTATAGAGAGTTGTATCTCTCTCTCTCTCTCTCTCTCTCATCTATCTATCTATCATCTATCTATCTATCTATCTATCTATCTATCTATCTATCTATCTATCTATCTATCTATCT
>JANHGC010002637.1:60294-71213 GCA_027560395.1 Boaedon fuliginosus | reverse complement strand
GAGGGGGGGAGGAGGAAATCTTTTAAAAGTGGTTTGCCAATTGATGAAATATATTTTTTATATTTTCTATATAATATAATATTGTAAGAAGTATGCAGAATAGAATGAAACATTTCTTAAGATGTAATTTCTTAGCCATTTCCAATGATAGGCCATCTAAAAAACTAATTGCAATTGCTAATCCTGTTACTCCCCTTCATTTGGGGATGTTGTCCGTACCTCAAAGTAGGAGCATCCAATGTATACCTTCTTTAAAAAAGGGCTATAGGTAGAGTGTTCAGCTAGGTTTTTTCTAATGGATTCCATACATTTAAATCTTTACCCAAATGATCAGCTTCTGCTGACCTCTGCTTTTGCTACCTGAAGCGTTCAGACAGAAGGATAGGACTGTAGATAATTTTTGTGTTCCTTTTGTAGCCATCATAGTTACATGGAATTCTGGAATACACTTCCAGAATAGCAGTAGACTTAGACTTATATACTGCTTCATAGTTCTTTACAGCGTTCTCTGAGCGGTTTACAAAATCAGTATATTGCCCCCAACATTCTTGGCTCTTATTTTACTGACCTTAGAAGAATAGAAGGCTGAGTTAACTTTGAGCTGCTCAGAATTCAATTCCTGGCAGTGGATAGAGTCACCCTGCAATACTACATTTCAATCACTGCACCCACCCCTCTGGAAATTCTGGAAAATCTCTTGGCACGCTGGAAAAACAGAATTTGGAATGCTGGAGGACCTCTACTCTGGGAAAAAAATGCTAACAAACACCATAATTATAAATCTAAGTGCTATTGCTATAGTTCTCATGATAGTTCTCCCTGCTGGAGTGGGGAGAAAGCTCAGGTCTCCTGGATTGGGGGAGAGGAGATGGCCCTCTTCCCAGTACACTGTTTGACACCCACCCCCCATAGTCACTTAAACGCAGCTGGGAGATCCAGGATTGCAGTTAAGGAGCAAAGTAGTGATGTGGCATCTTGCTTAGCAACTCCTTCACTCAGCAACTGAGAGTCTGGACCCAATTGTGATCATAAGTGAAGGACTACCTGTGCAATCAAAATGTCAGTGCTGAATCACATTTTTTTAAATAAGGGATGACATCAGATATGCCAGCCAAATATAAATGTTTCTTAAGCACATTTCATTGGAATTATGTGTGTGCATATACAAGTAGTCCTTGATTTACAACAGTTCATTTAGTGACCATTCAAAGTTACAATAGCACTGAAAAAAGTAACTTACAACCATTTTTCACAGTTATGACCAAAGTAGCATCCCCATGATCATGTGATAAAAAATTCAGATGCTTGGCAACTGGTTCATATTTACGACCGTTGCTGTGTCCCAGGATCATGTGATTACGAGTACCTTTTAAGACCTTCTGAAAGCAAAGTCAGTGGGGAAGCCAGATTCACTTAACAACCGGGTAACTGACTTACCAACGTCAGTGATTCACTTAATTGCGGCAAGAAAAGTCGTAAAATGGGGCAAAACTCAAAAATCAAATGTTTCACTTAACAACAGAAATTTTGGGCTCAATTGTGGTCGAGGACTGCCTGTATATTCATTCATTTCTTCAGATTATGGATAGCTGTGATGTACTACTGTGAAAAATGGTCTGTTAGTTTGACTACCTGATTCTCTGTCATTTATTTGCTTTACAGGAATCTGAAGAATTTTTGTCCAACTTAGTGGTGAATAAGACCATCTTTGCAAAAGTTGATAGGCTGGCAGGAATTATCAACTTTCAGAGACCCAAGGACCCAAATAACTTACTCAATGACTGGTCTCAGAAGCTCAATTCACTGATGGCTCTAGTTAACAAAACTACACACCTCATTGCCAAAGAGGAGATGATACATAACTTGCAATAAGGTGCCTCAGTAGCCTTAATGCTTTAGAGAGGCATTGAATTGGCCATAGAGACTTTATCCCACTGTATATTTTTTCATCTCTCCCTTCCAGATGAAACTTAGAACATAATCACTCTTGAAGAATTGTTGACAATTAAGTTCCTTTGATTATTGATTTGGTTTATAACAATTTTTTTGCTGCAATTGATGGGGAAAAATAAAATTGTACTGCTTGTGTAATGGAAATGGCCTTTGATTTATCCCAATTCATCCTGGATTTGTCTGATTTGCATATCTTTTTACACTGTTAGATATATGTTGTAATACATTCTTTTATAAAGAAATGTGACAAAGTGTTTATTTAATGTTGATTCTCCTAGACTGACATTTCAAGCATGAAACAAGTATGATTTCTCTCCTATGTTAAAGTATGGTAGGTTTATAACAGATCAAGAAAAGCATGGAATTAAGTTGTAGCTGTTTTGTATGTTTTTATACATCAATGCTTTTCACTTACATTTAGCTAGGTACGTTAACACAGTTTCCCAAAAAAAGTCTAAAGCATTGCTGATACTTCATTGTGTCTTGATGAAGGAAATTAGGCTGTTTCAAGGAACCTTAAGATGTAAACTGAAAGCAAAATGTAAATAAGTCAAACTGGTTTTCTAACCTTGCATTCAACTGGTAAATAGCCATTTAAGTTTTGGCTCATAAACTTGAAGGTCAAATTTTAAATGTAGAGGCCTGCAGAGTGCTATATGCTGCTATTGATTAATTAATTAATTAGTTAGTTAATTATTAGCCATGTTGAGATACTGACACAGGTTGTTTCTGAAAAAAAAACATGTTTTAAAAATGGCACTTAAAACAATATAAAGCGTGCATAGGTAAGTGCCTTGGATACGTTCAAGTTAATGCTTTGAGCTTACATTTTTAAAAATTACATTCCTTTATATTATTTGGCAACCTGCAAATTTTCATTGAGAGATTGTGATGTGGCATGAAGCAAGGGATGAACTCTGCTATTCTAAAGAACAAATTTGTCCAACATTGGATCATAGCCTATATAAACAAACAAAAATAGATATTTATGTTACATGTTTTATTCCATTTTGCATGGTATGATGTAAATAGAACAGCTGCTTGTACAGGCAAATTTTGTTCAGGCTCATTCTGAGATTCACTGTTCCATATAAGAATTGTTGATAGTTAATCTTCATCTGTTGCTGTTGTATCTGATGATTTTCTATCAGAAATGTGAAGTGAGTTCACACATGGCTTTCAGCAATCTCGTGATCAGAGTTTTAGGCCCTGGACCTCAGTTAATGGTTTGGTTTAGAGAGAGATGCCTGTAAAAGGAGGATGGAAAGTGATATTTCTGAATATTCTCCTCCAACCCCCCTCAATCTATTTGATACAGGGAGAGTCTTTGAGTAGGTTAGGAAAGGTCAGTGGATGGTTTCCCAGAAGAAGGCAGCCATCCCAATCTTGGCCATGTAAAACTTAACCTTTAAGTGCTATGTATTGCATGTGATGTCTTATTAATGTAACGAAGGACCAGAAGATGCAATACTTGACATAAAGTGCTTGTCCAGCATATTATGTGTGGCTATATTGTGCTACCTCATGTCATGATATGAGCCCAGTGAGTATCTAAAACCATGCTTGATTCTCATTACGTATTAAGGTGTGCAAGATTGAGAAATTCATTTTTTATCCACTTTTACAAAAGTTGCACATATTAGAAGGCCAAAGTCAATTGAACGCTTGCCTTCGCTACATTGGAAAATTTCATTCACTGCCTACAAAGATTATAAAAGGTCCCACTACCTGATATTTTAGATAACTTCCCCTTGGATTCTTGTGCCATTGTTCAGTTCATATAGGATTATTCTACAACATTTAGAAAAAAAAATTAGTGGCAAAAAAACACAAATTATCTGCCCACTCTTCACTTAGTTCTGTGGATTTGAACAAATGCCAGTTGCCCTCTTTTTCTATAACACAATCCTAAATTCCCTTGAGTTTCTATCTACCATAACAGTGGTGCTTCCTGTTCTCTTTGTATAACATTCAACTTATATGATAAATATATTTTATTTTCCTTGTGATTCCTTTTACCTTTTCTAGAGGGGTCTAGGACAACTCGATGCAGGCAACTCGGTGTGGCCAACTTGCCACATCCAACTCACCATAGAACAAGAGTTACACTAATAACGAAGAAGTGGAATAGAATCATTAAAGAAAAGATGCAAAAGAAGGGGCAAAATGAAATGTGAATGACAAAAAATACTGTTATTTAAAATCATCCTGCAGTGAGTTGGCTGTGGCGAGTTGTCCCATTCTGTTCTAGAGATCATTTTAAACACTCATCAGAGTCATGCATTCCATTAAGTCATTGCTTAATCAAAGTTTGCTGAATGAACCATAATTGGCCATATCTGCACTGTAATTTTAAAATTCTTGTGGCTGGGATCCCAGAACATACCAATTAAACCAACTGCATTATCTATGTGTTGTATGATCCAGGTGAAGTTAACATCCACTCCAGCAAGATACTTTTCTAGATTAGAGACTTAACTGAAAAAGCTCTTGTTTTGAAGGCCCCCTCTGTATGATACAATACATTTTGAAACCATGGTGGGAAAGTCACAATTTACTGAAATAAGCTGGTATAGGTATAGTATTTTGCCTTTTTCTTTTTCCCTAATAAGGTTTGAATTAGAACTGATTTAATTGTAAGTGAAACTGATCTGAGTGGCAAGTCATTAAGGATGTCTTGCATGGGCTGTATATTTTCTATAATACATAAAGTTGGTTTAAAGATTGTTTAATGGAAATAGTAACCAAAAAGGATACAATCAATTCTTGTTGATTGCAAACTCGACAAATATTGCTTTATAGGTATCCTTAGTAAAAAGAATAGTGGTTCTTGCCTTCACGTTTTCCTGTGGAAAGCAGCGAACATATGTGCATTATGACAACTTAATCTGCCTGAGTCAGACTGGAATGGTTTATTAACATGCAAATCCTTTTTCTTCAAAAGCTGATGAAATCCCATTGAAGTTCCATCTTTAACTAATAAGATTCAAACTCATTTCCATTTCCAGTGCAGTGGAATAAAATTCAGAAGAGAGGAATAGTGTATAAGTATAATTTTGATGAAAAAATGAGAAAAACTAATGTGAAAAGGTTATAAACTTTAAAAAAAACAAAAATAGCTGATTTTGTGCTCTGAAATGTTCAGCAATTGCAACTACCCCACACTGTTTTTTTCAAATAGATAAAAAGTTAATAAGTATTTTCCTTTCTGATCCACCAGCAGAATATCATTCTCAGTGTATACCACTACAAACCTTTGGGAGTGATTTGGATTACAGTATCAAATAAGGTGCTGAATGTTTATTACATTTATCTAGAATGAGATAAATCAGAATGCATGCGTTGATTTGTCTGAGCAAGAGTAAATTTTTAGGATGTCTAAGTGAGATATAATTTTAATAAGGAATAGGAGTCTATGTTGTGGTAATTCCATACAATTCTGTTGTGCTTGAATTTAAAAAAAATAGATTTACTACTGACTGCCACATAATGCTTCTAGACAATTGCTATTTCTTTACTCAGTACTTTGGTAAGATTAGGTCACCTGATGACCTAAACCATGGTTTGGTTAATTGAGATTTGGTAAATGACAAATGGTTGGATTTGCAGAACATACTAAACCATAAACAATGGTTTGTAAAATAAAATGGCTGGATTCATGTAACTTGAGCCAAAATTAAATAAACTGCATTATGGCTTAATATGTTGTGAGAAATAAATCATAGTAACATCTATTAGGATGATTTATTAAGTGTACATACAAAAACTACAAATTTTGATTAAATAACAGCATAAATATCGTATTCATTATAAGTTTAAAAAAATAACCTGGTGCCTACTGAATGTTTTAAACAATCTCTTACCATTTTGAGTCATAAGTTGTGCTAGTTGTCATTCAGAACATTTGATGGACACAACGTTGGCTGTGTTTTACTTTGTAATGGATAGCATTAGCAATACAGAATACTGATTTTGAAACATGATTTGAGGTTTGGATATATATACTTTCTAGAGTATCATGTCACTTTTAATAGAACTATGTCTAAGGGAAGTGTGTATACATTTTTGCATGCTAAAAAAGAACACTTCCTGAAATGATCTGGAGAACTTTGTATGCACTCTAGTTTCTAAAAGGTAAAAAGAGAATGGGGAAAATAAAACTTATGCATTGCAACCTCCCTAAACCAGTAATATGTTCCCCTATACTTAGTGATCTTAATTTATATCTCCGATATATCAAATCTCTTCTTTTAACTATATCTAAATACTAGAATCAGGTGGAAAGGTGATTTGGTCCTGCAAGTCTAAATCTGTGTCCAAATTATTGCACTAGGATAATCTCAGCTTCAACCCCAGGCAACTGATTCCAGTGTCAAATTTAGCAAGAGTTGTCAAACGTTTAACTGATACCTGTTTTGCTATTTGAATCCCTTATTTTTTTTTTCAACATTTGAAAGAATGCGCTCATAACCCTCTTAAGGCTAAACATTCACAATTCATTCAATTTCTCGATGGTGTTTTAGCTGCCTTTGCCTGAACCTGTTCTAGTTATTCTGAAACCACTGAGAAGATCAACATAACTTGTAACAAAAACAAAAAGCAAGAGTAAGAATAATTCCGTTGTATGAAAAGGCATTTTTTTTTTAGCTCCAAAGGCTACATGTTACCAAATTAGTGGTAAGTCCATAAATTCTATTTTCTTAATTATTTTTTTTCTTCCATGGTAAGTTGGGAAACTCTTGTTAGTTTGCTTCCAAAATTCAGAAAGCTTAAAGGTTTCAGGGGAAGGCTTGAGGCTTGCAATTGGCTCATAGCTCACAGATGCCTTACTCCCTGCTATGGGTCAAATAATATAATTGGGAGTGGTGATGAACTACTTTCTCAAGATCCCTTCAGCCCCAAGGGAAATATACTTAGCTTCTCAACTTAACTGAGTAATTATTTTCCTGACATTAACAAAACTAAAGTACTGAGCATCAATTAACCACTGGTCCAACCTGAATAGCTTGCAATCCAATAATAAATCAATATTACAGGACTGATTTTATGGCACCAAAGGAGAAACTAGGCAATTTGTTATCTGCTTTCCCCTTTTCAAAACAGGTAACAGTGTAATTGCGCACCGTGAAATATATGAACTTTAATATCAAACAAGGAGCCATCTTTCTTTGCAAAAAGAAACAATGCTTTATTCTCCAATCAAAAAGTGATTTGTAATTAAGAGGTGGAGAAAGCTGCTGTGTATTCTAATGTAAAACTTTCTAGTTTTTATTCAGGGAATAAAATTGTGGTGAAATTAACACTCAATATACTGACCTCTGCAACAGCAGTGCACTCCAAACTCCTTTCTTGAATTTCCAAAATTTCTTTAGTTTGAAATAGTTATCCATACCATCATTAAACAAGATATGTGTTCTCACACTGAGTAAATTGGCAATTCAGCCAAGGCCTGAGACAGGAGACTGAATTAGCAATAGAAATAGCATTTAGACTTGTATACCGCGTCACAGTGCTTTACAGCCCTCTCTAAGCAATTTACAGAGTCAGCCTATTGCCCCCAATAATCTGGGTCCTCATTTTACTGACCTCGGAAGGATGGGAGGCTGAGTCAATCTTGAACCTGGTGAGTTTTGAACTGCCAAATTGCAGGCAGCCGGCAGTCAGCAGAAGTAGCCTGCAGTACTGCATTCTAATCACTGTGGTACCACAGCTCACAGCCTTATGTTTTGTTTCTGTTCTGACCAACTGGGTTCAAATTAAAATTTGGAGGTACTATATACAAAGACCTAGCTCTCTTGAACAATCCATAATGCTGGGAAAGGGGGTAGGAAAGAGAAGAGGAGGGCGACCAGTGCACAATCCAGAGATCCTTCTGAACTCTTGACTTCTGTTTAAGGAACAGTAGTAAATAGTAGCCATAGATCAAATTGAAATTTGGAAAATTCACAAGTCCATACTTGATTTATTTATTTTTAATAATTTTATTAAGAATTATTAATAAAAATAATAGAAACAAACCTGAATTACAAAAGAAAACCCTACAAAAATAAAATCCAAAAAAGGAAAAAAGTGAAAGAAAAAACATCTCCCTTCATCCTAGCAAGTAAAGATAATTTTAATAGTTTATCGCCATCTATTAAATTCAACATCTCTTTTCACTCAGTAGTTCACCCTTTAAGCAACAATCTAAAAGTCAGTCGTTCTTTGTCAGCAAAAATCCAATAAGGGCAGCCAGTTATAAATATTTTTCATTTAGCCCTGCCTGATAGAAGTAGGCAACCTTGTATTCCTTTCCTAATTTTTTTTTTACAAATCTTAATTTTGAACCCTTCAAAAGGAGCGCCAGAGTTAGTTTGCTGTTCATCCGTTTTAAGCCAAAAATCTTTCAGAACTTTAATTATACAATTATATATATATTGTATATTTAATAAGTAAAGTTTATCCCTTGTTCGTCATATAAAGTCCTTCAGGACTTTACTGAACTCTTTTGTATCCCCAGTTTAAAAAAATACAAATCAGTTTCCTGGTTCAATGTTTATACATCTCTTTTAGGGAATAAATTATCAATTGCTTCCATTTGTGCATCTGTATGTTTTCCCATGTCCTCATGGCTTAATACATTTAAGTTCCCCTTCAAAATAATTTCAGAGTTATTCACTGTAACTTGTTTAACTCTGTCCATATACCTTAACCAGGAGTTTGGCAGACAAATACTCCAATTTCTACTCCAGTCTTTTCTTTAACCTCTAGCTCCCTCTAGCACCTAACTTTCAAGGTCCCCTTATCATAAGAAGATCCCAAACAATTGCCATTTCCCAAGGGAACATTTCTTCTAATTAATTCAAAGCTATAATTCTAAATCAATCTGGACCATTGTAAAAATCCATATTGTAAACATTTTTGCTGCATCATCCAAAAATTACGTATTTCCAAAAGTTTTAAAATCAAATTTATACCATCTTCCTCTTAAGGAAGAGACTCGCTGATGAATATAGTAAGTTTGGTCTAGTCATTAAGGCTAGAAAATGGGAAACTGAATTCAAATTCTATTTTAGCCACCTGGGAGATTTTGAGCCAGTCTCTCTTTCAACCCAACCTCCCTCACCGGATTGTTGTGGAAGAAAATAGGAGCAAGGTGTGTTGGATATGGTTACCACCTTGATTTATTTGTAAAAATAATAAAGGTAGGATTTAAGGTTTAAAGGTTTTCCTTTCCAGTTGTTATTGACTTGAGGGGGCAATGTTTATTTCCGATTCTCAGCCGAGGGAGCCTGCATTGTCTGAGAGATGCTTCCGTCATCATGTAGCCAGCATGAAAGCACAGAACGCAGTAAACTTTTCCTGCTGAAGCCGTATCTATTTATCCACTTACATTTGTGTGCTTTCAAACTGCTAGGTTGGCAGGAGCGAGAAACGAGAGTTCAACCCATCCCAAGGCTCTAGGATCTCAAACCTGGGCTGTCAGCTTTCCAGCTGACAAGCCCAGTTTCTTAACTGCTGAGCCATTGTGCTGACCAAAGACTGGATACAAATAAGTGGTCCTTATCAGTCTATACCACGGTTGTCAAACTCTCTGTACCACATTTTTCTCATTTGCTGAGCTGAGGTGGGCGTGGCCTGCACATGACACATCCAGCCCGTGGGCCGCTAGTTTGACACCCTGGTCTAAGAGGTCTTAATCTCTCTAGTATAATATAAAAAATATAATCAAAGAAGTTAATAAAAAATAAAGCTAAGTCAAGCTTAATGTCTTTAAAGGCTGCTTCATGTCTGTTAGCTTGATGAAATCCTGATTCCTAGCTAACTGAACTCATAAACCAACTACAAAATGGCAGTTTCTGTGGCCTATTCACGAGAAGCAACTGTCCAGAGTCAGGTGGATAATCTCAATGAGCTTCCTCCAGATTTTGGTATCCAGCCATGATTGTCCTTGCAAATGCAGTCCTGTTCCCAGCAGGCTATCAAATTTTAGGGCTTATTTAGTGGCGATAAGAGCGGCAGAGCATCTCTACTTTTCTGTACTTATTGCATCTGCAGACTGTCACTTAGTCGCCCTGTTTAGGGTGATTCACTCCCTCCTTAAACTGGGGGAGACTGAGGAACCCTTGCAGGACAGACCTGAGGAATTTGCACAGTATTTGTCGGATAAAGTCGCTCAGATCCGGACTGATCTGGACTCCAGTTAGGCAGGTTCTACTGAGGTGATTGGGGCAAGCCTTAGTCCTCCTGTTGGGCCTGATGATGTGGACAAGGCCAGGGGTGCGATGAGCGCCTCCACCTGTTTGTTGGACCCGTGCCCCTCCTGGCTGGTTTTGGCAGGTCAGGAGGTGACACGCAGTTGACTCTAGGTGATTATCAATGCTTCGCTGAGGGAGGGGCTTGTTCCATTTTCCTTAAAAGAGGCGGTGGTCAGACCCCTTCTCAAGAAGCTTTCCCTGGACCCAACAGATTTGAAGAACTTTTGTCCAGTCTCCAACCTCCCCTTTTTGGGGAAGATTGTTGAGAAGGTGGTGGCGCTTCAATTCCTATGGACCTTGAAAGAAACTGATTGTCTGGATCCTCTTCAGTCTGGGTTCAGGCCTGGTTACAGCACCGAGACGGTATTGGTCACACTGGTGGATGATCTCTGGTGGGCCTGGGACAGGGGGGCTTCCTCTCTCCTGGTGCTTCTTGACCTCTCAGTGGCTTTTGATACCATTGACCATGGTATCCTTCTGGCTTGAAGGATTGGGAGTGGGGGACACTGTTTTGTGGTGGTTCTCCTACCTCTCGGGCTGCTCACAGTCGGTGTTGGCAGGAGGGCAGAGATCTGGCCCGAGGCCCCTGCTTTGTGGGATGCCTCCGGATTTGGTTCTCTCGCCTCTCCTATTTAACATCTACATGAAACCACTGGGTGAGATCATCTGTGGCCATGGGGTTGGGTATCATCAGTATGCTGATGATACCCAACTATACATTTCTGCTCT
>JANHGC010002637.1:23449-39903 GCA_027560395.1 Boaedon fuliginosus | reverse complement strand
TGATGTCCACCGGGAGTGAATTCCAAAGGGACGGCGCTGCCACAGAGAAGGCCCGAGCCCTCGGACCCGCCAGCCGGTGATAAGATACATCTACTAGAAAAGCAAGATTGCCCATAGAAGTAGTTATGGATGGTTGCATAATCAGCCAGATGTTTAGATTGGATTTGGCATTTTTGTCTACCTATCAAGTCCATTGTTGTTTAATTAAATATTAAAGGTATTTTCCCTAGATGTAAGCTGTTCAAAATAAAGCTGCCTTTTGCAATTGACTGAGGGTGATTTTGGTAATGCTGATGGTTTTCAAGTGATGCTCCAGATGGACTACTTTTGCTTTCCTCTGACATAGTCATTCTCTTTGCATTCTTGTCATATACTTTATAATCTTCTTTATTTTTTCTCTTTTGTTTTCTCCAGATATTGCAATGTCTACGATTACTTTGTCTTTCTTATCATTATCCTTATTCTTTAACATAGAGACCCACTCCAGTAGATACTAACAAGTTTAGGAGCCTCCTTGTTTTTCATTTTCATGAAGAAATTACTTTTCTTTCTAAGGCAAATACCTTCAGCACTCATGCATCTATGAAATGAACACAGGTAGTCCTTGACTTACAACAGTTCGTTTAGTGACTGTTCAAAGTTCAGTGGCACTGATCACAAGTGACTTGTGACCATTTTTCACACTTATGACCATTGCAGCATCCCCATGGTCAGGTGATTTGCATTCGGATGCTTGGCAAGTGGTTCATATTTACAAAGCTTGCAGTATCACAAGGTCATGTTTTGCAACCTTCTGACACGTAAAGTCAATGGGGAAGCCAGATTCACTTAACAACCGTGTTACTAATTTAACAACTGCAATGATTCACTTAACAAATGTGGCAAGAAAATGAGGCAAAGCTCACTTAACAAATTTCTCACTTAACAAGATAAATTTTGGACTCAATTGTGGTCGTAAGTTGAGGACTACCTGTAGTTCAATAACTCTGTGTCTGGAATGTAAAAAGTGCAGTTGGCACCTCAGTGGCTACTCCCCACTCTTCTTCCCAGACATAAAAAGGCTGGCCTGGAAATTGTGATTTTATTCTGGGTTAGAGGAAGAAAGGCTAATGGAGAGAGCGAGAAGGTGGGAACATGGCTGTTTTGCCAGGCTTGTTCTCCCCAGTCAAGCTGATTTTCCCTGCTCTGGACTCTGGAAAGAGAGTGGTAGTGAAGACTGCCATCAAAAAAACACTTGCGGGACTGCAGTTGTCTCTGACAAATTGTGCTATCATGATGTAAATACGGAGAGCCAGGGCACTAGCCTTGAAGCAAATATTCAGAAAGCATTTCATAAACAACAAGGACAGAAGCATTTCTTTAGGTCAGGAAAGAAAATATTATTACAAAGAGAATCCTAAACTGGGGAATAAGAGAGAAAAGCACAATCAGATTTGAAAGATTCTGTCATTTTAGCCTGCCTTGATGAAGCATAGGTAATTCTCAATTTACAACCATTCATTTAATGACCATGTTAGCTTGATTTGTTACTAGGAATTGGAAAAGTACAGATGACTTCAGTGGGTTTGCTTTTTTTGCTTGCCATGGTTTTTAATTGAGTTCTTGAAATGATTTACCTATTAGTCTGATATGTCAGAGCAGGTTATGATAATGGGCTGCTTTCCAAATTGTACACTTGTGTAATTAAATGGCACTATACACACTTCCTTATGCAGAACTAAACTTGGATTATTTCTGAGCCATTTACCCAACGATAAACTTATTCTTTCACAGCTTCTTACTTGGGAAGAACAGATAATATTTATATTAGTGTCAGTGAGCTAGATGCTTCTTTGTTTATGCACCTCTTCATCTTCAGTCGATGATACCTTTCATTCCCAGGACACACTGTGACTCCTGTAGAATAATAGAAACTATTTTCTGGGCTGGCTTTTGTTTTGGTTTTTTATCAGTTCTTTCAAGGGCTTTCCCTGCTATTTTCAGTTAATACTAACAATCTCATATCCACTAACCCCTGAACTTAAAGTGCTTACAGGTTGAGCTTAGCAAAAGCCTATTTTGAAGAAAAAGAAGAAAACAGGAGATGTTGCCCAGTCTGTCTTTTGTTGCCATTGCAGATATCTGGTCCATTGGGATAGACACATTTGACCACGTTGACTCTTGATCTTCCAACCTTGGTAGGCAGGCAGTTAAATTTTCTAGCAGTCGTGGCTGCAGATCATATATTCAGTGTCTAACCTTTGTAGCTCTCCTTCTCTTCTCTGTTTTTGTACTTTCCTAGTGGAGACCTGCAGCAAAAAGAAAAAAAACAAGGAATAATCTATCTGCAGCTTGTTACAAATTGTTGCCTATTTAGTGCATGTCACTTCTTAAGATACTGTTATGCTCTCAATAGATGGCCATTTCTGATTTGATAGTTTGTTTTGCCTGGTGGTTTTTTAGCTTCTGCAGCGGTTCTCTGTTTCCTCCCAGTTATCCTACAGAAATGAGTTAAATTATACAATAATAGAAAAGCAATTACCTGTATGTGAATCCACTGTAGTCTCGTTTTTTTCCTTCCCAATAAAATACCCTCCCATAGTACACTCCATCTCAATAGTTCTGTTTCATCATTATTTAAACATAGCTTAGTATTAGATAAACTTTATTATATTCAGTGTAACATGAGACCACAAAGGACAAAAAAATCTAATTCCCCCATATACACTCCTTTCTTTTGACAAGTGAAATAGATATATAAACATTATATATAATGCCAGCTTAAAACATGAGTCGTTGAAATCTGCTGAGTTTAATTTACAGTGTTTTCCCCCCTAACATGACATATAGTTGTACAAAGATTGCAGTGGACCTTGGGGATATTTTTATTCCTTATCTATCGTGACAAGTATACAACTTTAGTTGAAGGGTGATATCTGTTTTTATGTATGACATGTTGGTTGTGACACTTCCAATCTAAGTATGGCCAAAGTCCATTTTGAGATAGGAGTTCCAGAGTTTTCAAACTTAAAAATCCACTGATAAAAAAGTCATTTTGCTACTTAAGAGACCGCCATAAATCCATAGGAGACCTCACATTTTTAATTCCAAACATGTTAGGATGTTAAAAAAGCACTGCACATTTTTTTCTCATTGTGCTAGATATCTGTTTATAATTTTTACACATTCTTCTGGCCTGTTCATATGAAACAAACTAGCAGAGTGAATAATGAGTTTATTAGGCAATTGGACACCAAGATCTATAACTGAAGTTTCCGTTTTTTGAGAAAATATTTCATGGAACTCTGACAAAAAGGTTGCTACCATTCACAACACTTACTTGCCAGAAGGAAAATGGTGAGACTGCTCCCCCTCCCCCTCCAGTACCACCATGATGCTCTGTACTCTTTAGCTGGCCATTGTTTTTTCTCAGCATAATTGAGCATACTTTTGAATATGAAGCCTCTATTTTTAAATGAAGGTGATGTTAGAAATGGTACTTTGTTTTCAAGTATGCTTGTGTTTAGTTTTGGAAGAAAAATAACCAAAGGATTATGGAGGCCAGCAGACTCCAAAGATCTATCCATTGGCACAATGGGCATCCAGTATCAGTTTGCAGAGTTCTGTCCCCTATTAGGAACAAATACTTCAAAGAGTCAAGAGCTTTAGAGAAAGTGATCAAAGGAGAGGAAGAGTGTTTAGAACTACAAAATAATGAGCAGATGTGAATGGTTTTTTTTTAGTTCAAGAGTAGCTTAACATATGGCATTTAAATGGGAATCCTTCAGAACATCAATTGCCAATCTCATTGTGGTTTTTCAAAGACATTTCTAATTTACTGTGGAAACACTGGCATTGCTTTTAAGTATATAGTTAAAACTATTCAGGGGCACTATTTGAGTGGACCAAACATTTCAGTGAAAGTCATGCTTTTTTCACCATACCCTCCTTTCATGAATTATGGATCAGTTAAAGAGACAATATGTTGGCAGCTATTAATGAATATTGAATAAGCAATCATTGTTATGCAGAGAAATTAGTAATAAGACAAAAAAATTAAGAGTGTGAGATAAGAAAATAAAAATAGTTTATACAACACCTTTCATTATATCTGTCATTACTATTCTGTCCTTAAAAATTGTCCTTGCTTCTATTACAGGGCTTCATATATTGGCTTATGTGGCTTAAATTATATAACACCTCTGTATTTTTTAGGATCTCATTACGTCTATTGAACCACAATATTTTCAGTCTTTCCCCTTTCTTTTGTTCCATCATATAATCTGTCTAGGATATGCTGCAGATCATTTATTATCAGAGAACAATATAGCATCATTGGTATACAAAAGTATATATACATCCAGGTCCCCAATTAACCCATCTCTGACATCACCACAAGGATTCTTTATAAATATATCTATAAAAACATCATAGATAATACACAACCTTAACTCCTTGCTGAATATTGAACAATTAACTAAATCTTCCAGTTATTCACATGCATGATCCTTTTATCACATCCAGCAAAAACAAATTTTAACTGATTAGTATAAAATATTCCATAATTCAAGGGTGTTCATTTTATCATAAACTTTATTTAACCTAACAAATGTACAGTATACAATACTTCCTTTCTTACATTCATATATTTTTCAATGACTTGGTGAAAAACATTTTTGTCTGCACGCTCGGTGCCTGGAATAAATCCAAACTTCTCTTTCAAAATATTGTTGGTTTTCACATTGTGTTCCATTTCAGTCAGGACTCTACTGACATTCCCAGAAAAAACTTTGTTAGTTTTTGCAGTTCTTACTGGTACTTTTTTCTTTGTATAGGAGAACAGTAATGGCATTCATCCAATCAACTCAGATACTGCTTTCTTATATATACACTAAATAAGCTGCACACTTGTTCCATAAATAAGATCCAGTTCTAACATTAGTTCCATTACATGATGTATTTCTTCAGCATCCTTGCAGCATTTATGATTTTTTTTGCATAGTAACATTTCTAGATTGTTTCAGTTTCACTCTTTGGTATATCACTGTCATCCCCATACAGGTTTCTAAGATACTCCTAGCATTCCTTCACTTGGGTTTCATCCCAAATTATTTCATCACTAGTATTTTAATTCTATTCACTCAGTTGAAGGATTCTTGTTTAATTGTATATTTTCATTATGCCTTGATTCCTTTAATTAAATTCTTTGTAACAATGCTTTATACATATTATAAAATACATTTCTTTCATTCTCATGTTTACACCATTCTCTTATGTGCATTTTTCTCATTTGTAGCCCTTTTCACTTTTTCATTTTTCACCAAGCATCCTTTTTCATATTTTTGACAGGTACAAAGAATCAGGATCCCATGTTAAGTTCTAGTTAAGCTGATTTATTGCTCATGCCTGTAGACAAGAATCTAGTCAATTAACAATGCTAGATAAGAATTAACAGAATTTATGGGAGGGCTGGACTTTGATCACATGTGGGAACGTAACAACTCCAGACTGAGTCCTCTCGACTGTCCCCTTTGCCTCTTCTCCTACACTTTCAATTTATGATATTTTACATATTTCTGAGACACTCCATCATAATAACTATTATTGTTCTGTTCCAGTTTCCTCTTTTCTTACATCCACTTCCCATTCATTCTGCTGACAGCGTATCTACCTTAAAATATTTTTTTAAAATAAAAATTTCACAACATTTCTTCCTGAAGCTGTACTATTTTAAATTTATTTCTATCATTGTTTTCTGCCAGGTCAATACTTAGAAGTGGTCTTTTCTTCATATTATTCAAAAATTGTCTTTCCCACATTTGGAACTTCATACCACCATTATTTCTTTCAATAGTACTTTCATATTTCTTCATAAACGGAGAAATCTATAATACTCTACATTAATCCATGTATATGTGAATGGCTAGAGAGTATAAAAGCCGTCTAGAGTTCCCCTGACCGGGGAAATGAGACGGGGTATAAATCTAATAAAATAAAATAAAAAATAATAAAAAATAATAATGCTTAGAGCACCACCCTTTGATGTGAAAGCTGTGGTTTGAATCTGGGCTGGTACCTACCTTACCAGTAGGGGTCTTTGGGCAAAGACCCCTTAATGCTTCACATGTATAAAGAGTGACACAAACTAATAGTATCATGCTGCTTGGATGTCTCCCAGATTAACAAAGTCGTGTGAAATAAGCATGGATAAGTAGGCTACTGGAAGAAACCATGCATGTGAGACAGGATAATCTGAAATAAATTGAACATTACTACAACGGTAGACGTAATGAGAGGGAATATATGAAAAGTATGAGGGAACTATGGATAGACAGAAGACCTACCTCCATGCTGAGAAAGCTAATGCTTTAACATGGGGAAGAAGCTGTTTCACAACTGGAGATAGACCAACTACACATTGCATCCTAGACCCAAGATCTGAAGGAACAACTAGAAATGCAGCCAATACCTGAAGCTGGAAGGTCACTGCCAACCCCTTCATTATAGAGCACAGCAGCCGATATGAGGCATAAGATTATAGATAAACTAGCTACAGTCCACCCTTGAGACCAGTTACCAAAGTTTAATGGGAATACTATCAGATAGTATGCTAGGAGATGCCAATGGAGCCCTCAGGACAATCCCTATTATCACAATAACTCAAACCAATGAATGAGTATACCCTACAGTGTTTGAAATCCTGAAGATTCTTGGGTACACAAGAAAAATATCAGTACATATCACCCACCTTGCCCATTGAAAATAAAATTGAAGGCTAAGATCAAGATGACTCAGAAGTTAGTCAGATAATAGAACTACAGAAAGGAATGGAGATTGATATGACCTGGCTACTAAAAAAATATAAAGGCTTGACTCCATCTGAAGCCCTTGAGATTGCTAAACAAAGGCTCATGGCACTGGCTACTAGGCTAAGGTGATACCCTAGAGCACTGGTTCTCAAAGTGGGCGGTATTGCCCCCTAGTGGGCGTTGGAGCAGTCTAAGGGGGTTTTGGAAGCTCCACATGAAATTATGGGGCGCCAGGAACCAATTGGTGGGTGGCAAAAGATTCAGCCGGCTCCCATGCTGCGCCTGTGCAATGAGCCAAGGGAGGGGAAGGGCTTCTCACTGAGAGCTTCCACCATGGTTGTTAGCGATGTGTGGTCAGAGCGGTACCGGCACGGCGTATATTCCTGTCCTCTATGTCCTCACCATTACTAGGGGCTGGCCCAACCCCCAGCAGTGCCCTAGGCAAGGGGTGGGGCATTCCAGGGGCAGGGCTTGGGTATCTCACCCCACTGCCCTGGGGGCGGAGTTTGGGCAGCTCACCTCCCCACCCTGGGGTGGGCTTAGCGGGGGTGTGTGTGTTAAGCATTCACTTTTTTCTAAAAGGGGGCGGTGAACCAACAAGTTTGAGAAACACTGCCCTAGAAAAACAGGTCAAGAAGATAAAATGCCCTGTTCACTGAAGAAACCAACTGCAGTGCAACAACAAAATGACGGCAGAACCACTAACAGCATAAACAACAGTACTAGAAGAACATTCGGGAGAAAAAGAAGACATAATACCCGTCCAAAGTGGCTGCAGGAACTGAGAGTAGACCATAGCAATCTCCCAGAACAAGAGGCAGTCAAATTCACAGCAACAGACATCCAACAGCAAGTCAAGAACATGAAGAGCTGGAAAGCACTTGGCCTGGGCATGATCCACACCTATTGACTAAAGAAAGTAGCAGCAGTGAATGAATTCCTAGCAGAGCAGATGAATTAGCTGCTAGCAGCTGGCTCCCACCCAGACTGGCTAACACAAGGAAGGACAGTCCTGATAGGAAGGACAGTCCTGAAAGGTCCCATCAGGGAACAGCACCATCAAGCTCCCAACAACATGGAAAGTACTGTCAGGCATCAAAGCTGCCAAGCTACATAGCCATATTGGCCAATATATGAGCAACAGTACAGAAGGGCATTAGGAACTCCACCAGAGGCTCAAATACTAGTTGCTCATAGATAGAGCAGTTGCCTATCTGTGAATCAAAGAATCAAAGTCTGGACCAGTGATGGCAAACCTACATGTGTGCCAAAGATGACATGCCACAACGTTTTGGGTGACATGCCAGTATTCACCCAACAACTATGAGCCAAGGTAGCACAATGGTTAGAGTGGTTAGAGTGCAGTTTTGCAGGCTAATTCTGCTGCCAGCTGTCTGTCTGCAATTTGGCAATTCACATCTCGCCAGGCTCAAGGTTGACTCAGCCTTCCATCCTTCTGTGGTGGATAAAATGAGGACCCAGATTGCTGGGGGCAATAGGCTGACTCTGTAAACCGCTTAGAGAGTAAAAGCACTGTAAAGTGGTATACAAGTCTTAAGTTATTGCTATTGCTATTCTAGAAAGTACTCCTGCTCTTACGCAAGTTGAATCGCTAGATTGATTTTTTTTAAATTTATAAAAATAATAATTCAAAACCAACTTTTAAAGATGACTGAATGAAAAGCATACATCAGTGCTCTGACCCACACATCGCTAACAACTGTGCTGGAAGCTCTCAGTGAGAAGCCCCTCCCTTGGCTCATTGCGCAGGCGCAGCATGGGAGCCGGCTGAATCCTCTGCTGCCCACCAATTGGTTCCTGGTGGCCCCTAATTCCACGCAGAGCTTCCAACACCCCCTTAGACTGCTCCAACGCCCACTAGGGGGCGGTAGCACCCACTTTGAGAATCACTGGCATACGTTGTTTCTTTCTTTGTTGTGTGCCTATTTCAGTTTCTGATGCATTACTAGAATGGAGGATAACATATTTCTGATGATATTTATATTTATTGCACTACCTTTTCAGAATAGACAAAAGGGGCTATATTCAGTGAATAAGCATAGCATTTCTTTAATTAAATTGTTTAATAATCACATCAACAGAAGTATTTAACTTCACCAACAATGTATTTTGAAAGTATTAAATTTTGCTTGTTCAAAGAAGGATGATATGCTTAAAAGGTTTTATTGACATTGCTCAAGCAGTTTCTCAGATCTATTAATTTATTTCTGTGCCCCAGTTTTTTTCTCTTCTAGTCCAGATGACTTTTCCCCTACTTTTACTATCAGCTATCACTGCAGGGTGTCTGTTTCAAAATTCCCAGAAGCCCTAATTAGTAATGAAGATGTTAGTGACATGAATGCTCCTAGCAACCGTTCTTCAGCTCTCCTTGGTGAACAATATGTAGGATTTCATTGAATCAAAGCTGGTATATAATATATTAGGCCATTAACCATATATTTAATAGCAGAACTTGTGGGCTGTCTTTAACAACAATCTCAACAAATTTTGCAGTCAGATCATTGTAAAGTGGTGGATTACAGTGTGCCCAGTCACATTTCACAATGGCATGAGGAGGATGGAGAAAAGAGTTGCATAAAACCGATTGTGATTTTCAATTACTACGTCAACTGCGGATTCGAACAGCTTCTTCTGTTATAGTAAAAAAAAGAAGACAGTAATTTACTTTCCCTAAAATGAGTATCCCTGCAGTGAATTGAGGATTTTGTTGAAGATGAAAACTGAGAATTACTTAACATGCAAAACTGTAGGGCGAGATATGTGTGTGTGTGCAGGAGTGTGGGTGTTAAAGCTATCCTGCATTTGAAGCGCTCCTGATTCATATTACGATTTCTTTGGCTGAGTCATGGCAGACAGAAGACCAGAGAAGTCATGTGACCAAGCATGTGAATCACCCAAACAGCAGGAATACAAAGTGGTGGTGAAGCACTGTTCAGAAGCGCGTTGTTTTCTCTCTGCCAATATCCTCCCACTCACTCACTCCTCAGAAGCATGTCAGGCTGAAATCGACTGCATCAAAATTGAAAGTCTCTCCGTAGAACCACTTCTTCTTTACAAGTCGTGAGTGCGATGCTCCCAACAGAATCAAGTGGAGTAGTTTGGTGTGGTTTGTGTAAAGCATTGCTTGACACCACACTCTTAAGCTGCTTGCAAGCAAACATTTCTGTTTGTGGAGTCATGTGTTTGATCTGCTTGGCTGTATAACTGTAGTGGTTGTCAGTCTCGTTTCCGGTGTCTTTAGGTTTCAGAAGTGTTGCTCCCTTATATATTGTTTTCTTCCATCTGAGATAAAATGTATGTGAACTTCTAAAGATAGAAAAATGATATTGACCGAGGAAGTTGGTATGGGAGGAATAAATGAATGAGTCAGTCAGTGTAGGGTAATTCTTTAAGGAGAGATGACGGGAAACCAAACAGCAGGGATATCCAGTGGAAGCCTTGGAAGTTAGTGGATTGGGGTAATAGATCTGATAAAGAGTGAATTTTTAAACGTGGCTTGCCCTGAATAGTTGTTTTTTTTTTTTTTAGATTTGGTCTGCCTTAGATTAAAGCAATGAGGTAATAGGCTTGAGAAAAGCGTGGAAAGATTTTAAGAGTATGAAAGTTACTCGACAGCTTTTAAACAAAATCACATTTAAATTGTTATTTAAAATAAGACCCTTTCTGTAAATTAGCTGCTGACCAATATGAATGTAAAATAGCTTTCAAATACCAATTGTATAGGTTTTATTTGTCCCAGTGTTTATCTGCCTTGTGCGGCTTCGAAGTAGAAAGACACAAACTACAGATCAAATAAACTGAATCTTTGACTTGTGACTTTCTCGCTACTTATTTTTATAGGTGGTACCTATAAGTATTTAAATTGAAAAGATGAAAACAGTGTAGAAAAATACGTTTTTAGGAAAATGCATTTAAAATGTAAAATTCCTCATGTAGATTTTATGTATCAATTTTGATGCCAGATATCTGGCTACACCTAAGTTCAATGTCTTTGTGTCATTCCCAGATCCTCTTTGCCTTCCAGTGTTTCCTTGTTGGTGTCCTCTTGGTAGTTGAATTGTCTTACTTTTGTCTATGGAGATTCACAGTCATTCAGGTCATGGTTGTCTCAAAAGTGTTTTTCAAGAGGCAACTGGACTTTCTGTTTTTTTCTTTGAAAATGTTTCGCTTCTCAGCCAATAAGCTTCTTCAGTTTACTGTCTTACTTTTGGTTCACCTGCTATTTCAACAGTCCTGCTCCGAAGCTATCTTCAGCTGGAGATCTCTAGAATTAGAAAACGTGCTATTTTTTCATTAAGGGGAACTCCTTGGTTTTATCCTTACTCACTTTAATATGTGAAACTCTGAATTATAGTCATCCAAAGAAGCTTGCAAAGAAAATGCTGGCCTCAAAGCTTCTTTTTGGCAACCAAGCCAAAATGATGTGGCAGATTGACAAGATATAGTTAGTTTTTAATCTTCTCTTCACGTCTGTAAAGAAAGAAGCTGCTTGGATTATTTTTCTCTTTGAGTGAATTTTGGTTGCTATAAGAGCTGTCGCAGCTTGGGTTCCTGATTATGTTTATAGGCTGTGGAATTCTGAATAAATCAAAATTTCTGATGAAAATAATTTTTAATTATTTAAAAAACACAGATCTACTGGCTATACATTTATGGCTAACCATTCTTTTTCCTTTTTTACAGAAAAACTATGGAAAGGCAGATGAAGACTGTAGGCATGGTATGAACATTAAATTGTTTCTTCAAATTTCTAAACATTAAGAAATGATTCTTCATTAAATCTGCAAGTGATATGGGTCTTGTCTGAAATGCTTGCTTGGGTTACAGTTCTGCCCTGGGCTCGGATTTCTTTTATCTGACCATTGTTCTCATAGTAGTTCTTCCTCCTGTTCCTCAAACTTATTCTTTCTACTCATTACAATAATTGACATTTGCAAAGATGGAGGTAATCTATTAGAAATAATATAATTAAAATGGATGTTAAATGCAAGACTAAGCCCTACTATTAAAGACCATTCTTGCTTTAATGTGCTATTTCCTATACATTTAAATATCATTAACCCCCACCCCCAAATATTATTGTAAAATAATTAATAGGTGTTACTATGCAAGATTGTCCCTTTCTTCTGAGATTTATAAAATGTGCAGTTTAAATTAATTTTTGTTATGTGGTACTAGAAAGGAGAAATATGAGATATAATGTATTATTTGCGTTCAAATCTCTGTGTTTTTAGACTGGGGAAATTAGTCTTCATTTCTTATTTCATTTAATCCTAGATATGACATCTGTAGCACCAATAATTGCTTGTTCTTTACAAATTATAGTTTTTTCCCCTAAACTAGAGATACAGGGATGCAGTTTGTCTAAAATAAAGTATATATAGTTTTTTTTTTCTATACTAAAGGGATACAATTTTTCTGAACAGAGGCCTGCACTTTGTCTTCGAATAATAGTGTATCTGGAACCACTCTTTTACCAAATGGTCGATGAATAAGTGACATGGGCTCTGTTTCTGGAAATAAGAATTGGGAAAGGTCGGATTGAACGATAGATGACCAGGTTAACAGCTGTTTTTGAGAAGAAGAATGTTGATGGATGATGGAAGGAAGTCTGTGGAGCCATTGGAGGCACAAGGCTCTGGCACAAGGCACCAGGCCATGGTTCTCCTTCCAGCTTCAGGCTTTCAAAAAGTCTTTATTCTCATAAATGAACACTAGCAGTCATGTTTGTGGATGTAGAGGCCACAGGCCATATTAAGTGTGCGTTGAATTGAAATGCTTATATTTATTTATTTATTTATTTACTTATTTATTTATTTATTTAAATTTATACCCCGCCTCATTTCCCCGGTCAGGGGAACTCGAGGTGGCTTACAACAATTAACATCACAATATTTAACAGATATTTTTATTTGTGGATATCACTTGCTCTAAAATACATACTTACGTAAGAGTATTTTCATTCCAAATTAGTTATCTTCATTAATTTGAATAAATAATGGATAGTGAATTACAAGAAATCAGCCATGTATCATGGCCTCAAAAGATGATCCAATTAATTTAATCCAGGATCCATATTTCCAGACATTGTGAACATTATCTGGATCATTTTCTTATTTTTCCAAAATATATAACACCTCAGTAGTCTCCATGCCCTCAGTGGTTAATAGTGGCCTCAGATGCACCAGAACATTTGGGGCCACCTAGATATTTATTTGGAGATAGGTAAATTCATAAGAGTCAGGTGAAGTCAACTGCCTCGTATATTTCCAAAATATAAAGAGAGCTGCCTATTAGGAAAATTAAATTTTGCATTATTAAAAGGGCAATGGTTCACTTCATATTGTGACTTCTGTTGGCTGATGTGGCAGAGGAGTGAATTTATATAGTACGGCAAGTACTGGTAATATGGACTACCAGAATTCTTTAACAGCTTTGTTTCCTATGCCATCCATCTGGTAACTCGCAAGATTTATTTTTCTTGCCACGGACATGTTTACACCTGGACTAGACTGTGTTGTTTCTCTATGTCATATAATATGTGGGTATATGCATAAAGTATGTATGTATGTATGTATGTATGTATGTATGTATGTATGTATGTATGTATGCATGCTTATGTAGTGTGTTTTGTTATGCTTATGTAGTGTATATTTGAGGTGGTGACCCTTTGAGAGCTATATGTAACAAAATTTCATTTTAATGTATGCCGATTAGTGTACAATAAAGTTATTCTAAGTCTAAGTCTACGGTATCTGCTTTTGATTGCAGTATTGGGAGAAGGACTGGACAGGGAAGGGGATACTTTCCGTGCAGTGCTTGGCTGCGTGCATCTTAAAGGGAAGCTACAGGCTGTTTCTAACTCTTTTTCTAACTCACTGATGGGTGAATCACTGGTAAGTGGCAGTTGAAACTCATTACAGTTTTCAAAGTTTTAGAGACATAGTTTTAGAGACATAGCAAGAGGACTTGTGTCAACTGCTTTGTATTAAAATATTAACGTATTTTCATCTTTATAGATGAAGAAACAGGAAGCCCAGTTTTGTCCATGAGTTTGCACTAGCAGACTGGCAGTTGTTTGATGTGATACAGGCATGGATTTTAAATACTCTCAAGTAATTTTCCCGGTATGCTAATTAGTAGAACAGAGACATATGCTTTTCCATTTTTATTGCTGTATTTTTGTCTTTTGAGATTTGGGTAGAAATAGGTTGCAAGCTTTTTCTTGGGTTTATTTTGAGAAAGAAACAGATGACTTAACCATTGCTTTTTTGGGACCACTATAATAGGGCAGCCATAGTTAGACTGAAAAACTGACTGATTGCTAGATGCCAGCAAAGACATATAGTGTATGTAGACCTTTACTTCCATCTCGTGATTGGCCAGAGTTTTGCAACCCAGACAAAGCAGATGTAATGTAGAACATTATTCATTTATAGCAGGGGTGTCAAACTGGTGGCCCGCAGGCCAGATGCATCATGTGCAGGCCACGCCTACCCTAGTTCCTCAAAGGCAAAAAATGCTACGATATGCAACATGATGCGATCAAGTTTGACACCCAAGATTTATAGCATCAATCCCTACCTGATCCCACCCTATCCCTACCTATCCTACCCTATAAAAACTTTGGAAGTCTGGCTTGCTGCAATTTGAAGTGCTAAAATTCAACATATTTTCAAAAACACTTTTTAACCCTATATAGATTTCAGAATCTTCGTATAAAACAAGTCTCATCAGTAGTTGAAGCCACCACTTTGTTCTGAAAGAGGCCAACAAAGTATGGCAGTGGTAGGGAATATTTTGGAGTGGGAGGAGGCAATGAGGCGGCTTTTGACTCAGAGTGTAAGCTTCCATTCTTTTGAAGTGTATGGTTTATCTGAGTTCCCTTTTTTGATTTGCTATTGGCTTTTCTCTCCATCTGTGACTACTCCTGAAAATCATTAATTTACTTTTCGTGACATTGCAAATATGGCCCTCATACATATTCTTGTATGCAGCTTCTTGGCCACATTCCTTTTAATTTGCATCTCTGAAGGCAAGCAGAAATATACTTTCTCTTGTACAGTGTAGTTGATTTCTCTTAATTTGCTCCAGGTTTCTTTTAATCCATTCCAAAGAGTTCCTCAATCTTCCAAAACAATTTTTTATGTGAAGGAGGTAAAATATTTCAAAATGGAAGAGAAGATATGAGATAACTGAGTGATGTACTACTTTACTCTTTCTAGATTGTAACTGAAATTCAGGATTTAAATAAAATTATTTATGCATTTATCATATTCAGTTGGGCCCATTTTTATTAAAAACTTAAGGAAGTATATCCAAACATAATATTAAGCTTATTTGAATTTCTGTTTATATAATCAGAATCTTAAATTTGAACAGATTATATCTGTTTGTATATTAGGCTTAAGGAAATAAAACATTTGTTAACAGAAAAAACATGGTAAAATGAATTTTATATAATAAGAATCACATTAACCTCATTATAATAGAACATAGTTCTTTAGAATCTATTACTATGAACAAATAATGCAGAATTGTGCTGCAGTGTAATACATTACAAAGATATTATTAGCCTGAGAGAGTGTTAAAATGCCAGCTGGATGGTTGTAGGTTGGACTGATTGGAAACTTTACTGCTTGTATTGATCTCACTGTTTTATTTTGTTGTTTTCCATTTAATAAATTACCTGATACTACCTGACCTAGTCACTTTCATACACAGATGACACTTTGATTATTTCTGTGAGAAATCAGTACAAATGCATGGGGCACTAGCAGATCTTATTTGCACTTATTTGTTTTGTAAAGCATTAGGACTATAAAGCATCCAGTCTCCAAATCAAGTCATTGATTTGATTCAACAGGTTGATTTCATTTGAATTGTTAATTCAGTAAGTCAAATGGATTCTATTTGGAAAAACATATATATTCAGCAAATGGTGAATCTCCAAGTTGATGATTCATATGATTCAGTCATATTACTCTTTAATCAAATCCTCACGCATTTCTATTAATTATGTTACATTAGTTGTACTGATTAAAATTGAAGGCCAAATTTGGCAAGTGGTATTATTAGTATGGATGGAGATCCATCTGGCTTCAGTTGGACTGTATGCATTTTTAATAATTGATAATCATAGAAGAGTATCATCAGTACATTTATAATTTTATGGTTTCTCCCTGAATGTCAATTATTTTCAGGGTTAGATAATGTTGGAAAGGTCATCAACCAGTGGACTTAACACATGAAGTGACAAAATAAAATAACTTAAGACAAACTATGGGGATTTATTGATATTTTAAGGAAACCCGGAGAATTTTCCTTGCAAATTACTTGTCTTCAGTTATCTACTTGAAATACCTATGGCCACTTTCTGGAAACTTACATTAATGTCCTCCCCTTTGGTATTTTTAGAAAGTATGTCTTTGAAACTAAGAAGACACAAATAAACATACCATTTAATGCTACAGATTTTATGCTGATTCTCAGTTAAGGCTTATCCAGCTTTTATTAAGTAGTTTCAGGGATGGGTTTCTCCCAGTTCGCTGGTTACCCGCTTCGTGGACGCGCTTTCCGAACGGCTGTCAAAAGCGCGCTGCGCGCGATCGACTCAGAAATCTTGGTGCGGTTCTGCAAGCACTC
>JANHGC010002635.1:141188-154158 GCA_027560395.1 Boaedon fuliginosus | reverse complement strand
TGAATTTTATAATAGGCCTTGACCATAATATTGAGGAGTTACAAGCCTGTAAGACCTCTATCATCTAAGCATGATATAGAAAGTGGAAGTTGTCCCATGTGGAGAAGCTTTTATACTCACACAAGGTCCTCCTCCTTTCTTTTTCAGATATTAATATTACCAAGTTCCCACCTAGTGACAAAAGTAAGTGCTACCATTGTATAATAACAATAAAAAATCTCAACATTAGTACTGTTGAAAACATTTGTAAAATCGTTTCCTTGTGAGTTTGCAAGTTTCACTGCAATTTTTAAAGAAAGCTCCGGCAGCAAGTGAGAGAGTGGATCAAGATTTCAGAAATAGAATTCTACCTTAATTAAAGGGGCCTCATACAGTGTACTAGAACATAGCAGGGCCATAATCATTTTGAACACAAATGCAATTTGCTTCCCTTTCTCTGAGATGCCCCCTATAAGGGCTTTGGTATTAACTATGAAATCTTCACAATTATATTTTCACTTCCTTCTGTGAGGAGGCTAACTTTGTGTGAAGGCACATGATTCCTTTTCCTTCATGATTCCCTCCAAATGTTTAGGAATGCAATTTGTGTGTTTAGGGACATACTGGTTGGGGTCAATGGGAATTGTTGTCTGAAACATTGGATGAGTCCCAGATTGGCTAGGAAAGTTCCAGAAGGCAATTTTATCTTTTAAGGGTAGAGGCACTGCATGAAATGGTCTAGAAAGTACAGAAATTGTAGGGAAGTTTAGTAGTTTTGATTGCTAGAAGTTCCTCTTCTTGAACCAGCATGAGTTGATGAGCAAGTTCACAGACAAGTTACTTTTCGTTTGGAAAAACAAAATAATTTGTGTGTGAACTTGCCCATCAATTCACTGGTGTTCCACAAAGAGGAATTTCTAGTAATAAAAACTATTAAACATATCTACAATTGCTGTATGTTCTAGATAATTTTGTGCAACACCCCTGCCCTTAAAGCAAGAGAGAGAGAAAAGAAGGAAAAGAAGGAGAGGAGAGGAGAGGATTGCCAGTTCATCTGTTCTTAATTAACCATTCATCATTTTTGGGAGCAATGCTTTCTTTATGTAGTTTCCATCAAAATCGCCATCTCAGTTCACCCAGCTGTGAGCAAGAGAGCATCATGTTGTGACATCTGTAGCAAAAGTGGCATTAAAAGCATTCCATAAAAGAAACCCTACCGCTCCTTTGTCTTTCTTATTTTGCTGCAGATATGTTATTATTGTGGTTTGGGAAGCAAATTGAAAAGAAAAGGTAAAGACTTTTTAAAAGTTGCATTTTTAAAAGCTTGAGGATTAAGGTTATTATTATGGTGAAAGAATCAATGGGACGTGATTTTCTTAGAGTAATTATAGATAGAACACTAGATTTTACTGCACAATGGCCACAGTAGCATAAATCTGTCTTCACCAGCACGGTCATCTGCTTGGTCCTAGAGGTAGTTAAATGTGGAATTATTCTTGGGAAAACTGACGGCCTTGCCAAAATGAAGTGTATTTTATGCAGACACACACACACACCCCTGCCCCATTTTAAAGTGAAAATGCCAGGCAGGGAGTTAAGAATTTGAAAGAGGTAAGAAAATAAAGCCACAGCTTTATTGAGGACGTGGCAAGGGAAAGTATACTTAGAGCCTCCAAATAGGCCTGGATGTTTGAAGAATATTACGTCGGTGTTCAAAGAAGGCAACCTGAGCTTGTCTTTGAAGGCTGACTGTTCTTGCAGTCACCAAAGGTGCTGCTTAATTCAAACATTCACCTCTATGTTTGCTATCCATGTAAACTACCTTGAGGTCCTACAGGCAACAAACCTCATGCACACGCATTCATACTTAATCAGGAATCACACACTTGTTAATCTCCTTCCTTCTCCCTTTTCCCAGTTGACCTTGAGCAAGATCTCCAGGAGGGCAAAAACAATAAGGCAAGCTTCCGTGTACTAATCTCTTTAGAAACAGGCATTAATTTCCAGCTGGTCAGAGAAGTGGGTTAAGACACTGGATGGCTTTCCCTACCAAGGGTTTTGTAGCATGGCTGATTCAAGAGCTAGGAAACGGGCCTTTATTAATTTGATCCCAATAGTTTGAATTCTGCTTAGAAATGAAATAGGAGCCAGTGCAGTTGACCTTATAAAGGAATTATAATTTATCTACATGTGGTATTTGTCAGCACTATTTCATTGACTTAAAAAGCAGCTTTGTTGCTGCTGTCTGAGCAGCTCAAGAATAAAAGCTGCAAACCTGACCTTAAAATCAGACTGATGACCCTTTGTCCCTGGGTTAGTTATCATTCAGAAAGATCGATTTGTTAAGATTTCATTTCCATTTATCCATGGCTAGTCCATCATAAGTCTCAGTCTGTGATTTCCAGGACTGAGATGGTAACGAAACAGAGAATTAATGGTTTACTACATGTTATTGGCAGAAGCCAATTCCTTATTTCCAGAGTGAATACATTCACACAGATACACCATTGCATCCATATAAGTCCCTTTCCCATCCATATAATCATTAGTGTAAGAGCTTCCTCTCTGTCTCCCATGTTTTTATAATAATATCTTCCTCTCTACTTATAAAAATATTAAACTGGAAAAACATCCAAATGTAGACATTAATGCTATTGTGTTTCTATATTTCTAAACTGCTAAGTTCTCAAGAAGTGCTTAAAAATCTTCTCTTGGAGAACAAAAATGCAAAATAACGTCAGGACAGGGTAGAGTTATGAGTTTAACATGGTAGAGGGTTTACAAATCCATGTCTGTGATTGTGCATGTTTTTCTTAAAAGTGGTGAGGAAGATCATACAAAGTGTTACAGTACTTTTCAAAGTACTGAAAAATACAAATGACTAAACTCTGGATCATTAGTATCATATATACTTAATGTTTTCCCTGTTTTTTCTAGAAACAACTACTCTTTGGGGTGAGCTGGGCTGAGAGACCATGACTAGCCCAAGATCACTCAACTGAGTTTCACGACTAAGGGAGACTCCAAGTCTCAGGTTCCCAGCTTCTAGGCCACTGCGTTTAACCACTTCACCAAACTTCCTCTCTTAGTGTTCTAGAATAACATGCATACTAGCAGCACAATCTAATTCTATCTACATTTACTTTAGTCCAAAGGTTACTGATTTGAGGAACTTCTTCACTTTTGCATTTACTGTTCCATATTTTTTAAATGAAATCAGTTCTATCTTACTCTAAATTTGCCATGCAGTTAATAAGAGAGCATGAAATGTGCTCTGTCACGAATAATTTCCAGTAAAATACGTTTATATATATGCATGTATATTTTAATGCAAATTATAAAGATAAATTAACTAAGCCACTCAGTGCAGAAACAGAAAAGGACAGGCTTATGAATGAAAATGTGAAAAAAATGTCAGTCAGAAAATGGTCCACCTATCCCTCTTCGGGGTGTCCGACCGAATACAGGAACAATTTGCACAAAATTGTAACCTTGATGTGCAATTCTAGGAGTATTTGCTTAGGTCATTTTAATTAGTAGTCATACAAAAAATGCCCACTAAGCTTTTCCTTCATTATCGGATAATAACAGATGATTTGGGGCTCCTTATTTCAGTCATAAATCCCCATAGTCAAAATGCCTGTTTCTTTGGACAGATTTTGTGTTGTATTGTTTAATTTAGAACATACCAGCTTTCTGACTTAAAAGGATGCGTGGGTGTGTACACATATTTTAGATTACAACCCCTGCACAAAGGCACTTACACACCCACACTCACATTTTTAATGGAACAAGGAAGCTGCATTAATTTTGACTTTTAAAAGACGGCTACAATTATACACTCCCATTTTGTTCCATAGGTGAACTTGCCCCGCTAAATGACAGACCAAGTGAGAAAGGTTTTTAAAATGGAGAGACCTGGAACGTAAGAAGCATTTTCCAATGGAAGCCAAATTTTAAACCTAGGGAGCTCTATAAAAATCTAAATAGAGATTTATGAAATGAAAACATTACCTTTAGTTTTTAATCCTGGAGCGCAAGAAATCATGGCTTCTTGACACAATGTACTAATGCACTCCACGTTCAAGCAAACGGTGGGACACCTAAGCTTGCTAGCTAAATGCCTTTCTCGCTGGCAGCAGGAAGCCCCAAGCATTACTATGTCCTCTCCTTTCCTAATTGGTGTATAAAAACAGAAGAATTCATTCACCTGCATCTTCTTTCTTTCCTTTTCTTTTCATTATCCACGTGCCCCTATTTTATCTCCTGGTTGGTGCTCACGCTCTTTGGCTTTTGAAGAAAGTGCACCATTTCACCCACAGCTAGAGCTGCTGCAGCCAGCAAAGCATTCTAGGCATTAAATGGAGCCTCAAAAATTGCAGAGTAGGTGGGGAGGTAACTGAAAACACTGGAAATTTTACCTCAGACACTGAGAGCTCTTTCGCCGGCCTCCCCCAATTTTAGCCAGTTTCTTAACAAAATTCATTGAACTAAGTTTCACCAATCTTCCTGATTGAAAATTCTGCTTTTGGTGTTCTGCCTTTACAAAATCAATCCCAGTTGTGGTGTGCAGAGCTACCTAAACAGGATGGAACCGTTTATGTGGAACAATCTCTGCTCAGGCAGGTTGCTTGATTTCACACAGTATGCCAAATCTTCAATCTGAATTTAAAAAATAAACAAACAGTAGTATAACTATTCATATAACTATTCTGTTTCCAGATGAACCACAGGATGGCTTAATACATAGAGCTGGTTCACCCCAAATACTAACAAAATACCTGAGCATCTAGCAACTACCCAGCTCCATTTTTGCACAAACTCAATTGATGAGGCACTTTCTAGATCAGACTGGCTGAACGAAGGTGATATGTGATCTCCTATCATCTGAAGAAGAATATCCAGAACATCTTGGATATTCTGTAAGTTCAAGACTTCACCCCACTCCATCCTTAGCCTACAAATAAATATATTAGTGCTTTGGTTAATACTGGTTTAGTTTCATACTAAAGTCGTACAGTACTTAAATCCTGCAGGTCATCTGAAAGATGGTAAAATCCCATCTTGCTATTTGCACGGACTCTCTATTCCTAGTTCTTAGGATAAAAGGGATGCAGGTTTCTTCTTCCAATTATTCTCCTAAAATACTCTATTTATTTAAAAGTATGTATGGAGAAGTATAAAAAAACTAGGTATTTTGAATTAAGATATAAAAAAAAAATACAACTGGATTCCACAAACATCTTTAAAATATCCCAATAGACTAATAGAGTTGTTATGGTAACTTTCATTCTTGGTTTAACATGTACTAGCTGATTACCTGGCCTTGCTTTGTTTTTGTTTTTTTTAAAGAAAAAGTGTATTTGTGCTGCAGCATTTGCGGGCTTTCTGAAGCAAGCCTGGCTCTGGGGCAAGGCTGGCTCTGAAGCAAGGCTAGGCCAGGCAGGCTCTGGGGCAAGGCCAAGCCGGCTCTGGGGCAAGGCAAGGCTGGCAAGCCTCCGGGGCCCCTTCCCACATCATTTGCAGTCCTTCTGGAGCCCCTGGTGCCTCCTCCCACATTGTTTGTGGTCCTTCTGAAGACCCCGGCACCCCCTCCAACATGTCGCAGGTGACCTTACTTGGTGGGGCGGGCTTCTCTGTTTTTGAGCACCATTTGAAAATATGGCCTTCAGTTTGTATATGGAGCCTCAGTTTGAAAATCTGCACATGCTTAGTAGAGGGAGGGAAAACTGCACACGCTCAGTAGAGGGTTGCTTCTTGTTCATTAAGAGTGTTCTCTTTGCCCCCTTTTTTGGGGGGGCAAAACGGCCCCCTACCCATTGGTGACCCTGACAGTGCTGATCTTACTATGCTTAGCTATCTATCTGCCATGTTTGAGCTATAGTGGTGCAGGACTGAAAGTTTGTATAGAGCACATACAAACACACATCCCCACCCCACTTTGCATTTATAGATATAAAGGTATTCAGGTCGCTGCTGTGCAGCCCGTGAATAAACTGCTTTGTTTTGCTGCCTTAACAAGGTTTGCACAGTGCCAGAGAAGCTTTCTGCAGGCATTAGGTAGGGGGGGCAGAGCATAAGGCAACAGGGTCTCGGAACGCAGGATGACAAGGATGAGTGTGGCCGAGGTTTAGACCAGGGCAGTTGCAGCTACCCATGATGGCAGCAAGAAACCGCTTTGGGCAATGCTGCTGAAATGGCCTAGGCTTCACACTGCACTGCAGTTCAAAGGCTTCTTGCAGCCTCAGAGCCACATCAGACCAAGAAGCCCCGACCTCCCTGTGCTTGCACACATTCATGTACATACCCTGCTCTCTCTTTCCCCAGGCTCCCTGAACTCACACCACAGTGCAGTATCCTCCCTGCCCCCCAATTCATGGACAGTCTCCCCCACCCCTGTGCTGCATCCCCAACCTCCTTACCTGGTTCCAACTTCCACTTCCTGCTTAATGACACACACATCTGGAGTTATAATAGCAAGTGGGTCTGCCAAGATTATCCTCACTTAGTGATGAGGTCACATGCTGTCCCAATTTACAACCATATTACTTAGTGACGGTAATTCCAGCCCCAATTGTGTTTGTATGACCACGACTACCTGCATAGGAGAAAAAATTTAAAGAAAAAAAATAAATAAAGCCTCCATTATTGCACGTTAAAACCCTGGCAAATCATATTATCAGATCTTTCTCATCATATACACTTTGGCCCTTGGCAAACCTGTGCTTGAACTACTGTATTCCAAATGAAAATGAAAATGAAAATTACCTTAGATGTTGAAAGAACAGGATCCCTGCAGGGTTAAATATTGCAAAATTACCTCTCATAGATTGGGGATATGCAGCTGCCCTTTGCAAGCCCACACTGTACTTGACTGGTTTATGAGCAGTGTGCTGGGACCACAGGCTTATTATGCTCAAACAAGGTTAGTAACAGGACTAGGATGAAGAAATGACTGGAAGCAGGGGGAAAAGTGAAATTCAGGTTAAATTATTAAACTAATATGTTTACAGCCCATATACTGAATGATTTGACCCTTCTCTTGCTTTAAAAATTAAAGTTCAGGAAGTTTCAGAGGGATTCTTGGTGTCACTAGACACTGTCAGAAGATTCTGCACCTTTCTCACAGGTGTCCCTTTTTCATCAATTTTTCTCTCTCCCTCTTCCTCCTCCAAACACCTCCATCCCAGAAATTCCCATGACTGCACCCTGAGGCTTTCCACTGAGGCTTAGTCTGGAGTGAAGCTAATTCGACTTCTGATGAACAGAAGAACAAAAAACAAGATGATTCCAGGAATGAGGAGGAGGAGGAGGAGGAGGAGGAGGAGGAGACATTTCCACGTATTTCTGCAGAAAAATGCTGAGCCCCTGACTATTGATCCTTGATTATCATGCATAACAACTGAAAGTGGTAAAGTGGTTTGTCCAAAGTGTGTGACTTGGGATCAATTATTATTTCTTGCCACACCTACCATAGAGGGTAGTTGTGAAGGGAGTTCTGGTTCTCCTGAAAAGACAATTTAACCTTTTTAAAACTTCTTCATCAATATTTGTGCCGTAGATTAGCTGCAAGCAGCCGACAAGGATGGTTTTGAAATCTAACCCCAGGGTTACATGAGGCAAACATTGACATCTGACAAAAATTAACAATTCGTAGATATTGATATGCACAAGCAAATGATACCATTTGTTGCTACCCCAACCTTTCTCAATATTAAGTCAACTCCTTGTGACCTCTCATGGATATGTCAATGTGGTTCTCTGACAATATGGAAATGGTTTGCCAATGTCTACTTCCAGATGGATTTTTGGTTCATACAGAAAAATAACATGATCCCATCCTGGGATTTCCTATTGATTTCTTATCCAAGTACCAATTTTACCCTTGTAGCTGGGCTTCCCCATTTTTTGGGGGTGAGGAGGTTTCTTGACTCCTAGGAACTGCCTGGTCTAGGCCCTGAATTTTCTAGACAAGGATTTTTTGCCATTGCCTCCTTCTTATAGCTGAGAGAGAGGCCCAAAGTCACCCAGCTGACTTTGTGCATAAAGCAGGACTAAAACTCATGGTCCCCAGTTTTTAGCCTGGTGCTTTAGCCACTACACCAAACTGGCTTTCTTTTCCCAATTTAGAATCAGCTAATTGTGCCTTGTCTAATTTCCACTCAAGATTGGTGAAAACTGAAAAACAAGAAAGTCCAGTTGCCTCCTGAAAAAGAACCTTTGTGACAACCATGACCTGGATGACTGAGAATCTCTACACACTGCTGGGATGCTGTTCTAGAAGGTCACCACAGTTGGGTTTCATCAGGTACTACTGTTTAATTGTTGGGACCTGAAGGATGCTAATTTTGTGCCATTGATAGGGCATCGGATCCCAGAAGAAACAGAGAGTCCCTGAAATATCCAGGTCCTACACTGTTAACCAGCACCTTAAATTGCACTTAGAAGCCTACTAATGAAGCTCATTAAGCAGAGGTGTTACATGGGTATTAAGTCCCAAACCAGTCCCATGTACAGTTCATTACAATAGCAAGATGACCCAACCATGAGTGACTGTAGGAAGGCTTCATAGTCATTTGAATGGTATGGGAGTAGGAAAGGATTTCCAGAGAAAAAAATTGCTACCTACAGGAACCAGGATCACTACTCAGGTGATCCTGAAGACACAGATTAACCTCCAAGTGCTTCAATGACACTCTAAAAGGATGCCAGCTGTCTGCAAGGAATATAAACCCTTCCATTCCCCCCTGTCCTGTCAGAGCTGAAGAAGCTTCTTGGATGAGAAGCAAAACGTCTTCAAAAGAAAAAACAAGGAAGTCCAGTTGCCACCTGAAAAAGCACCTTTGGGACAACTTCATAGTCATTCTTGCTTAGTTACTGTGCCACTGAGGCCTTTGGCCCTGCTAGCAGATTTAAGAAACATTCCTTAAAGAACAAGAGGGAGTGGAAAATAAAAATATGTTCCTTCTTCCACACTTTAGCTGCAAGTCCTTGGTGTTGTTTTGCCGGTTCATTCTTCTGTTATTGGAGAAGGGTGCACTTTGACATTTCCACCATCATCCCCTGCCGAATTTGGGGGCTTTTTTTTAAAAAAAAGAGGCCAGCCACTGACTTCCTATGCTTGTGACATTTTTCCCTACCCCGCCAGATTTCTGTAGCTGATACAACTGAATCTCCAGTGAATCTAAGTTCCCATTATCAAATGTCATGAAACTCTTCAAATGTGCACTAGATAAATTGGAATACTATAAAAGGCTATCAGGTTCTACTCTGGGAGTTATTTACGAAGGAAATGAGCCTGAAACACACTGAAGCAAAGCCTACAGCTCTGTTCACAAAGGAGAGTTTGCTATGATCTAAAAAAAAAAAAAAAACACCTGCTGAATATGCTGACTGGATACTCTTCCTTTACAAATATTGATTTCAGAAAAATTCCTCTTTATTCCCCAAGAGCAAGAGTCGAGTAATGTTATATATGTAATTGGGTTGTTACTTCACTTAACTATAGAAATGAAATAGAATCCCTTTGTCGTTGTTTAATGGGATTTGAGGCTAGGATCTTTGGATCAGCCACCCAACCTATTCTAGGTTCCAGAATAAAATGTTTAACCATAAACGGGATAGGGAAATAGATGTCACAGAATAGACTACATGCTTACAGGTAGGTATAGGCAAATAACTAAAATGGAGGAGCATGCACGCTCCTTTTATAGGTAGGAGACCACATTTCCCCCTACAGGTGCCACAGGCACAGTGCTGACAGGTGCTGCCACCTAGAGGCCTATTGAGGGCAGTGTAGGTACATATTTTTATGTGACACCATTTTCTTCTAAGACTACCATAGATAAGGCTGTGCTTACAGTTAAGCACTGCATTGGAGAGGCTTAATTTAATGTGCAGGGATGTTGCTACTACAGAAACTTAAGCATTACCTCTGAGAAGTGTAAAAAAATAGTTATATACATTATTTATGATGGCCAGACCCACTGTGTATCTAGATGTGCTTACTTTAAGAAAACTATATTGGGTACGGATTCTTTGAATTGCAGTTCTAAAACTTTTATAAGGTACCATGTTGCAGAAGGCTGGGATATAGGAAGAGGCACAAGGAGCAGAACTAAGCTATCTAAATCTAGATAGTCATAGAGATAGATCTGGTAGCTAAAGGGGGCTTGAATCAGCTGTTAAAATTGTAGATAGATGATAGATGATAGACAGACAGACAGACAGACAGACAGACAGACAGACAGACAGACCCATCTGGGTCTTATGACAAGAGATGTGAAATAATGTAATGGTTTCATAAATATATTTTATTAACTTCTTCCACCAAATAAACTGAAGAAAAAAACATTATCTTACATTCTCGCATCATAATGAAAAAGAAGGACATTTATCAGAATGATTTCATCATACTGATATGCTTTAACAAATGTATTTTAGTGCTATTTTTCCATAATCTTCAAGGGCCTAATTTTGTATTTAATTCTATTGATAGCCAAATTCCATACCTACGGATTCATAAACAATTGATTTTAGTAAGTTGGGTTCATAACTGAAATTATGTTCACTTAAATCCATAGGACTTCAAATTACAGTTAATTTGACTCATTAATTCATTATAAGTTCTAAATTCAGTCCGGATCAAACTGGGATGTAATCCAGTCAACGTGCACATCAAATTGCAACTTCAGGCTGAAATAATGCACTTACTTACAATGGAATCTTTGTTACTGAATGTGCTTCCTCTTGCTCAGATGCTGCTGAAGTATGCATATAATGTTCCTAAAATAGTGACTATCTCTAGACAATGAGAGAAATTTCACACACGTGAAATAACTTTCTCCATTTCGCAATCAAAATATCACTGGTTACCATAGTCATTGTTCTGTCCCACGCCCGAGAATCATGAATCCAGACCACTACTTAAAGGGAACGAAGATTTATTTTGCAGCACATTAGAACTGTCCGTGTTTTGCAAAACAGCTGTGCAGGAATGCAGAAAATACTGATATCTGTCCTAATTAACTCCAGGCAAAATGCCAGCTGATTAGGAACTCACCAAAATCCCAAACAGGAAATCCCAAACAGAAAGTCAAGACTGTGAATTCGACGATGCTCTCAGGAGGTCTTAAGTTTGATTCCTGCGAAGACCCGGTCACACCCACTCCCCTTTTATCTGCTCTTGGGTGTGGACCAATTAGTGGTCAGATGCAGCTTGACTTCGCTCCTTCTGATGTCGCTGACCCCTCCTCATTAGACGGGCTCCTCCCCACTGCTCCCAGACCCCACCGGCTCTTGGTGGCTGGTGGAGGGAACAGTCTCTGTTGGCAAAACATCAGCAGCCGACTCCCACTCCTCCAGCACAATTCCTGTCTCTCCGCCAGATTCGGATTCGACTGCCAAATCAGCAGCACGCTGCTGAACCACAACAATGTCCTTTCCTCTAACATCTTCATTCTTCACTGAATAAAATCTTCGTGAACAAGCTTTGATAATACAATCAGCAGAAATTATGTTTCTTTATGAAATTTATTTAATGCAATCAATATCAACCATAACATTTTGATATATGGTAAATTCAGGGTTTCTCTTTTTTCCTTCCCCTGCAAGTTGCTCACTGCAGCAATATTAAACATTCAATGTACATCTCATGCAAATGTACCATGTACTTTATATACAGATATGCTTTATATGGGCTAGTGCTAAAGTGATAATGTCCTTCTTAATACGGTGCTTAAGGATGGTGGTGGCGCCACAGTGGTTAGAATGCAGTATTGCAGGCTAACTCTGCCAACTGCCAGCAGCTCAGTTCTCATGAGCTCAAGATTGACTCAGTCTTCCTTCCTTCCAAGGTTGGTAAAACGAGGACCCAGATTGTTGGGGGCAATATGCTAACTCTGTAAACCACTGAGAGAGGGCTCAAAGCACTGTGAAGCAGTGTATAAGTCGAAATGCTATTGTTATTTAGAGTTGAAGCTTCTCCCTGAAGAAATATTGAATGAGTTTGTTGCATGTACCTTCTCACGTTAATGTCCTTGAGCACACAAATGCATTTTTCTTTTTAAATGAAGGCTGTAACCACTGGGAGTTCCAGAAATCTGTTGCTTATTCCAAGACCTCGACGAACATAAATACTCTAGACTTTTTGTTTCACTCCAAGTGAACTCCCAGTTGTAGAGTATGAGTAGGGTCAAAGTGTGCATGTATATGCTTGTAGTAGAAGTACTTTTTCCCAGTCTGA
Organism: Boaedon fuliginosus; assembly: GCA_027560395.1. Classification (NCBI taxonomy): domain Eukaryota; kingdom Metazoa; phylum Chordata; class Lepidosauria; order Squamata; family Lamprophiidae; genus Boaedon; species Boaedon fuliginosus. The sequence goes on along the minus strand of JANHGC010002635.1, from coordinate 141,935 downwards.
TGTTCTCAAGATAGGTTGGACTAGTCCCATTTCTTTCCTTAACCAGCTTCACCACGTCAGACCTTGCCATTATTCCATTTACACAGGGCCATTATATCATACAACATATTATTTTGAGAAATAAGTGGGGGGAAATTGGTAAGTTCTATTGTTAAAATTTTTGTGTCATTTAATGTCATTTTTTCTCTCTTCTGCAGGCAGAACTGGAGGCTTTTGAAAATAGGTTGAAAGGACGGCGGAAGAATAAGAGGAAAAAGGATGAGATTGAAGTTGAACAACCTTTATGGCAAAAGTATAAGAATGTGATTTTGCTGCCAGTCTGCGGAATTATTGTTTTAATGATGGCCTGGTTCCTAGCATACAACAATTGAGGTCTTAATTACTTCCGCATGCTTCTATGTAAAGAATTGGTAACATGTTCTGTGTTCTATATTGAAAATTAATGGTCACCGGTGTTTTTCAGTAATTTCACTGTTTATTAATACAGTGGTGCCTCGCAAGACGAAATTAATTCGTTCCGCGAGTTTTTTCATCTTGCGAATTTTTTGTCTTGCGAAGCAGTCTTCTTGGGCCCCATGGCAGCACAGCTCCTACCTGTCAACGGCGGTTCCGCTGGGGTCCGAAACACTCACACACACACTTTTGCCGAAATGTGGTTTAATGGTGGTTCGCTAGCGGACAGTCCGTAACAGCAATAGCAGAGCAGACGCTCACTAAAGAAAAAAACCGGATTCGAAAAGACCGCGC
>JANHGC010002635.1:18268-29628 GCA_027560395.1 Boaedon fuliginosus | reverse complement strand
TTCTCCCCCAGTGTTTGTGACATCTCAGTGTGAATGTCCTTTGCTGACTTTCCCTAGAGAAACAAAAACTTCATGACGGCCCCCATAACTCCAACGACATGAAACTTGCTTGTGCCTCTGCCATCACAGCTTCTCACTAAAAGAAAAAAGAAAACAGTTTTAAGAATCACAAAGAGCTGATATTTGCACAGTTACATACTAAGATATTAGGCTGTCATACGCCCCCACGCTCATTTTTCTATTTCAACTGGAAGTGGGCAAATCCAGGAACTTCTCAGCACCCCCTCATAAATGAAAGTCAAAATGTTTGACTATCGCAAATCTATGACATCTTAACATACAAAGTAGGTATTTTTAAAAATCACATTTTCCTCTGAAAAACAATGTATGCTATTTTGAAAAATAAATAAAACCTATAGTGGATCCTAAAGTTCAGATAAGCCATTGTTTACTTTAGCTAGTTGCCACTGAAGATAAAAAGAAAGCATTCTTACTTCGAACTGAAGTCTTTCCCTTATGTGAATAAAAGAAATATTAAAAAGATCTCCTCCCCAGTTTTCTCTGATTCAAAGAGTTTGTATTGCTCACCATTTGGTGATGGGGGAGTAGCTTATATAACATCATGAGCAGACACTATTGTCTGTATTCAAATACCTTATGCTATGTATCTAATTTGGGATAAGATTTCTGGTATTATATGAATACCTGTGGGGAGAATATGAATTCTTCGTGATCATAAATTGTTGTTGCTAAGGTGACAATTTTTCTATTAGCTCCTAACTCAATGTATTGGTCTGATTTCATACTTCAAAAAAACAGACTAAATTCTGTTATAGGTTCAGTTCAGTTAATTTTAAAAATAAAGATAACAATTGAAGTAATAGAAGTTGGGCTTTCAAACTTAAGGAAGTTAAAGCTCATATTCATTCCCCGTTTTTGTTTCCATTTACTTCTTAGAGTAACAAAACTTAACAGGGTAGAATAAGAAAAAACACAAATATAATTGTCAGAGCTGCAGTGGAAAGCTTGCATATAATTTAAAATTAAAGATAAAACGAGACCTAATTTGTCAGAATATAATGGGAACTCCTGAGAATGCAGTTAGAAATGCGTACTAAATTGTTTTATATAATACATGTCATTATGAATATATGTTACCACCACAAATGAGGCAGAATGCACATATACGATACATGTAATAAGATGTGGTTTTGTGGTTTCACATTCATTTCCATGGGTTCTTTGCAAGTCTTGTGAAGGGACAGAAGCAATAGGTCTACATCAAGGGTGTCAAACTCATGTCATGGTGGCATCATGTAATGTATTGGGACTTTTTCCCCTTTGCTAAACTGGATGTGGGGGTGGCCAGCATGTGATGCATCCAGCCCACGGGCCAGGAGTTTTACAGCCCTGGTCTACACAGACAATATAAAGAGCAATGGCCTATAGTGCTCATAGGTCACAACATTTGGTATCATAGAGGGTGTCAGGGTCTCTAGCCAATCAAGAAAGCTTTGTTGGGGGTGGGAGAATTTTAAAACAACTTTTGCACAATGCAAGTTCTGATGCTTTTTGCAGGTGTGCTGATGTAGCACAATGTATAAAAGGGATGGGATTTGGTGCACTGTCATTTTTATAAAATCAATGGATTTTGTAGTTCCCTCTATTTGCCAGCCAGTATCACCATCCCAGAATTGTGCTAAGATGGGATGGATGAGAACAACTGGAATTTTGGCTCCACCACAAAATAAAGTAAGCATATAAACCCTGTGACCTAGTATGTGTCAGGTATGAGTTGGGTGGCTACACTTCAGGATTCATTACAACTCAGGAGAGCAATTTAAGAGTTTGGCTACATGAGAAACCTAAACTCCTCCTCTCCCTCCACAATCGCTGAAAATTGTTAGCCTTGTTTTCCTTTCCATGTTGCAGTGTGAAGTCCACAAAAACTGGAGAAAAAGGAGAACAGCAGAATTGGGCAAAGTATGGCCCCAATGCACAAGTCTGTCAGGATCCTTCTGAATATTGAGTTTATCCTTCAAAGGATTAGCAAGATAGATGCAACGAAGGAATTAAGGCATTCTACTTTCTCCCTACTGCTTGTCACATTCTTGCCACCATCTCCCATTAGTGAACCAATCATTACCTTGACTTTCTTCTTGCTTCTTGCATATTGAAAGGGTTTTTTTTTTGTTATTTTTTACATACATTGCAAGTTTTAGCTCATTCTGGGCTTTGGACTTGACTCTATCCTTGCAGATTTGGGCTATTTGCTGGTATTCTGTTCTAATTATGTGCCCCTCTTTCCATTTTTCATCCCTGTTATTTTTTGTCCCTCCATTTGTCAGGAGGCTTTTAATGCAACCATGCTGCTCTCATCTGGTGTCTCTTTTTTTCTTTCTGTCTCTGTAGTATTGATTTGTTTGGGCTTTTATTATCTCATTTTTCAAAGTTTACCAAGCATTCTGAATTATTTTTCCCTTTAGGGCAGGGTGGGATTCTACCGGTTTGGCCTGGTTCGGGCAAACCGTTTGTTCCTTTTGGCTACCAGTTTGGCAAAATGCATGCTCACCGAACCGGTTGAATCCCACCCTTGCTTTAGGGTTTCCATACATGGAATCTTTCCCATTCTCTTAGTTTGTTGAAGTCATCTCTCTTAGAGTCTGTCTTTGTTTGGTTAGCTGTGCTTGCATTATGGTGAATTCTAATATGATATGATCACTCTCTCTCAAAGTTCCTACAATTTCTGCTCCCTTGACCATTTCATCCCTATTAGTAAGAATTAAGTCTAGTATATCTGACCCTTAGAGTTGCCTCCTCCATCCTTTGGATGACTGTCAGCCAGGCACATCAGGAACCTGCTCAATCACCCACTTGCTGCAGAGCTTGTTTTCAAGTTAAAGTTCCCCATTACTACAGTGGTATGTTTCTTGCACCCTTCAGCTAACTGATTTGCAAAGAGTTCATCTATTTCCTCTGTTTGATTGGGTGGCCTGTACTACACATCTATAACAACATCATTTCTTTTCTCTCAAACATTCACCCAAATACTCTCATGAAAGGCTTTCAACCTTGATATGATATAGTAATTCTCTACACACAATGCAATGCCTTCTTCTCTTTGTTGAGTGTATTTCTTTTGAACAAATTTTAGTAATAAAATTTTAGTAATATATTGATAAATATATAATAATCCCAGCAAGGTGCTGCCCCACTTTCCCATGAGTGATGTCAAGTTGGCCATGCCCACTCAGTCACATGACCCCCACCAAGCCATGCCCACAGACCCAGTAGTAAAAATAATTGAATCCCATCTCTGGGTTTGGTCCTAAGAATTGACCTTCTTCTCCCTCCAGTTTAGTTTAAAGCCCTTTGGAGGAGCTGAGCCACGTGTCTTTTAAGCATGTTCTTCCTAATCTTTGTGAGGTACAACCTACCTCTTGCCAGAAGCCCGTCCTGTAGATAATGTAAACCAATTCAGATAATTGGTTTGTCTCATGACAAAGATCCCAAGTTCAGATTCTGTGCCGCCAGGCCCCAACCATGATCCTGACCCAGAAGACTGCTCTGCCATTCCTACCTTAAACTCAGCATAAAATAATCAGCTTCACAAGAAAACCAGAATTACACTTTCTTGAGATAGTCTATCTCATAACCGAATCTTGGAAGTCTGATTGTGCTCTACCATCCCTCTTTCTTATACTTCAGTGAAGTATGAGAAGAGTTTGCATGAACTTCTTCTAAATATTATTTTGTTTCCCATGATTTAAATAGCGTTTCGGTCCACTTTGCCTAGCTAGTGGTTTTTGCATATTTCTGTCAAGGTCACTTCTTAACTCTTTACAACAATGGATCTTTGGGGGCACCAGATCACCCACTGAAGATATTAATCAATTTCAGTTGGAACAAGTGCCCACCTAGAAAATATACATTTTAAAATTCTAGTCACCAAATGTTTCGATAGCAGCAGTAGTTTTGAAACAGGCTGCTAACCCTAGCATGATTTATTATTTCTGTACTTTTTTCAGGCCTTCTGTGCTTGTCTATAGAGCCAGACGAAGAGGGTGGGAGTGGGAGAGGTGGGGAAGAAAATACTGTAGGGGGGAAGATAATAAATCTGATTGGTAAACAATGGCAAGGTATAGTGACATTTTTGTTCCACGCGATTGAGCTGTTTTTCAATCCAGATTTCATTCTTTGATGTCCAATTATGAGCTGATAGTTGATACTGAACGACAAGAAATGTAATATACACTTATTTGGCAATTTTAGCTGAGGTTATCACCTTGACAACCTGATTTAAACTGTGCCCTGTTTTATTTTTAAATCAAAAAGATGAATTAGATGCATTCATGGATTTTTTTTTAAAATGTTTATAGGTCTTTGAATGATGTATCTTGTCTAGGTTATAAGTACATCAAAATGGTCTCTAAGATCAGGCAAGAGATCTGTCTAGCCTACCCAGACAAAGACTTCTCTGCAAGCAGAACAAAAAGGCATTGTCTGTGTAAGAGACAGCATTGTTTGACAGGCTTTTCATCTTACACAAACATTTCTGGTAACCCTGTTACTGGCGTTTTTTCTGTGCCGGGATAATGCCAGCAACTCTGTTCAAAAGATTAGCTTGCTATCATGGGTTCTTTCAGGAAATAGTTGAGCCAATATCATCCCCCGGTGGTATGTATCTCCATGATGTGTGATACATGTGTTTGCAAACAGGTATTGCGTACATCTTAATAATAACTGCAGAGTGGCTGAAGAACAATAAATGCCAGACTTGGATGGGTGGGAAAAATGTAAATTCAAAGAGCCTAAAACCAAAAAGGTAATCTAATGTCATCAGAAAAGAAGAGGAGGATAATGTATAGGATATTCTTGGAGGAAAGAACAGAAAAATGCAATAAATAAATAACCATATTTTCTTCCAAAATGAATTCTGGAGCTTTATTGTGCCCTGTTCAACGTGAGGATACGGAGTTGCCTTTAGCATTTACTTTATGATGCCCATTAAGGTCGGCAGGTTTATATATTGCCCCCCCCCCCCAAAATAGTGTTGTTATTCTCAAGCTATGTCATAAGATGAAGATGAAAAGAAGTTAAGGAGAAAAATTGAGAATAATTTAAATGCATAATTCGTTTACTGAGAACGAATTACTCTAGCACGTACTGGAATGGCACAGTCTAAGATAATGATCAACCTGATATGTCAGAAGCTACAGAGGAGTTATTTTGACTGATTTCAGCATTTAGAATATTTCATGATTGTTTTACAATCATTTGACTCCTTGTTTCCTCTTTCCTTTCCCAAACCAACAAAACCTGATAAGGGAGTAATATTCCAGTAGTTGCATTCTTAAAATTTTCTAGTAGGTTTCAGGGTTATCTCCATGAAGAGTCCATTATACAGGAGATACATAAGGAGATAAAGTCTCCTTCAGGTTGAGCTTGATTCTGGGTGACTTTGCCGATACGCTGAAGAAATTTTTCCGGGCTACAATGTGAAAGTGAGTTTGCCACTGCCTTTTTCCAAGGTCTCTTTAAAATTTCCTGGTCTTGATTACACTTCTGATATTTCTTCTATTATATGTACACAGCAAAGTACTAGAACAGGGGTGTCAAACTCGATTTCATTGAGGGCTGCATAGTCTGACCTTGGGGGGCCAGGTGGGCGTGGACAGGATAGGAGTGGACAGCTCGATGTCACTCATGTCAGGCGGTGGCCCGAGTGGTCTGTCAGGGAAAATGGACCTTGGAGGGCTTCATGCAGCCCTCCTGAACTCCATTTTTGCTGGCAGAGGCACCACGGGCTGGTCCTTCGCTGTTTCCAGGGCGGCCCCGTGGGTGAGATCTAAGCACTGCATGGGCCGCATCCAGCCCCCAGGCCTTGAGTGTCACACCCCTGTACTAGAAGAAAACTTTCTATAAATACATATAAAAACATTAGCACATAATAAAATCCATGCAAGTCACTTTTAAAGCATAACTTCTTGCAAGAAATAATTCAATGGAAGAATTAACCTTGGAGTGAGGATGTTAAGCTTTTAGACCTTGATGGTTGCATATTTAGGCTTATGCCAAATTAGCCCAAGACATATTTTATATCTTTTTGGGGGAAGGAGGGGGTTCACCATGTGTCCATGACAATAATATTCTAATCTGCTGATAAGCATTTTGGCTCATTAATTCAGAGAAGAGAGAGAGAGAGAGAGAGAGAAGTTGGGGAAACTGTTTTTCATGCTTGAAAACTACAAGGGTTTAAAAGACTGACAGCTTATATTAAAGGCAGGTGGAAGGCGGAAAGTAATCATGTAAGAAATGGCAATTAACCTTTGTCAGTATGTCTGAAAATTAAAGGAATTGCAGCTGCGAGCAAACCTAGCTTTCTCCTTGAATGTCCTCCTATTGCCGTTGTTCTCCTTCGCCTCCTTCACTGCCTGCACTGAAAGCCTATCTTGCATCTAGCTACTGGGTTGGCGTAAAGCAAGGCAACCAATTAAGAGAAGCCCATTTTCCAGCAATTGAAACTTCACCATCTTGCCAAGTGGATGGGATGGTGATATCAAGAGGTGGTGAGAGTTGGGCTACCTGCTACTTCATCTTGCATGCATTTCTTCCCCAAGTAAGAGTGGTTGTCTCTGCTTTTGCAGATCTTCAGTTTGCCATACTTCCCCAAGTCCCAAATTCTACCATTTTTTAAAATCCTATGACTTCTTGAGATTTGGGGATTCACTAAGAGTCCTGGTGGCGCAGGGGTTAGAATGCGGTACTGTGGGCTACTTCTGCTGCCTGCCGGCTGCCTGCAATTTGGCAGTTTGGATCCCACCAAGCTCAAAGTTGATTCAGCCTTCCATCGTTCCGAAGTGGGTAAAATCAGGACCCAGATTGTTGGGGGCAATCTGCTGACTCTGTAAACTGCTTAGAGAGGGCTGTAACCCACTGTGTAAGTCTAAATGCTAAATGTTATTGGATTTTTCTTGCAAACATTTCACTACCAACCTAGGTAATATGCTCTGTGCTTTCAGACAAGCAAAGTTCACTCTCTTATATTTCTCACTTCCCACTCACATGTACTTCTTAAATACTCCTTTTGCATTGCACCTTTTTTCTTCTGATATACTCGATCCTCACTTCTTATAACATAATGGGCGCAAACATGCTCTTATACACATACGTATTTGCTTCTTTTCATAAATATTCACTGCACAAGCCATATAATCTCACAACATGGTTACTAGTATTTGCACATCTTAACCTTTCTCCATCCATTTTCCTAACTTTAATAAGCATTGTGCCATGGTATACATATTTATCTACTGGCTCAGGTTATTTGCCATTTAGTCTAGCTTGCAATAATTCACTCCATTTTTCCTGTCAAACATAACTACTTTGGTCCTTGATTTATTAATTTTCAGATCCATAGTCTGCATCGTATAATCTAATATTCATTGCAAAGTGTTCAGGTCCTATGGTGAAAACGCAGCATCATCTGCATACAAAAATACATATATATTCATGTTCCCTACCAACCCATTTTTAATGTCACCTTGGGCATTCCTTCTTCATTTCCCCATAAGTAATTTAAACAATCAAGGGGGCAAGGTTGACCGGGGAAATGAGGCGGGGTATAAATCTAAATAAATAAATAAATGAATGAATGAATGAATGAATGAATGAATAAATAAATAAATAAATAAAGGTTGTATGGCAATTTGTGGTTTTGATTTGTGAATCTGTTTCATTGGGATGAGCCAACTGATCCTTCTTTGAATCAGAGCATCTGCATGATATGCTTGAAGTCTTTTCTCAATGTATGGAGATTGTTAAGGTCCGGATGGGAGAAGCAGGGTAAAGAGACCCAAATAAGGTAAAACTGCTGTCTGTTCATTGAATTTCTATACGCTCCTGTATTGTTTCTTGGTGACAGCACTGTCCTGGAGAGAGCAGGTCTGTGCCTTGACTGAAGCCATGGCCATTGCTTGTGGAGCAGATTGAGGCTATGTCCAACAAGATCTATGCCCAACTCTAGCTGGTCCACAAGTGTACTCCTATCTGAAGATGGTAGATAATAATTCATGCTCTTCTCAGTGTTTGGTTGGGCTACTGGAATGTACTGCACATGTTCTGTCAGATGTTTCATCTTCCTGTGTGCTAAACCCAGCCATGCTCAAACTAAGACTCTCAGTGGAAAAAAAACCAAGGTACCATAAAAGCATAAATTTGTTTCTAGCAGTAGAAAGAGGAGGGTCTCTATCAAGGGGTATAAAAGGTTCTCCTCACGTACTCTTATCCTTTATCCCCATCCCTATTCAGCCCTTTGTCTGTTCAGACTTACTAGCTGTTCTTTTTGTTGGAGATGTATCTGAAAGAATAAAGAGCCAATGATTTTACAATGGAGACTCATCATCTTATTGCCAAGGGTGAGCACCTAGATTCATCAACTCTTACTCAAAAATCATAGCATGTCCTGCCTTTAGGGGCACTAAGATTACTCTTGGTACACAATGTAGTGACCAGCACAGAGCTTGGACTAGAAGACCTTCAAGATCCCTTCCAACTCTATTATTCTGTTAGGTCCCAGAAACACATTACTACATCATTCAGACTCTGCACTGATATCCGTGGATGGCCGCTGCACAGCTGTTGGATCAGAGTATTTTCAGAATACCATGAAGATTTCTCTGTCGATCACGTGCAGCACACTTTTGACAGCTCAATCAGAAGTGCGTCCACAAAGCGGGTAACCAGTGAACCGGAAGAAACCCGTCCCTGTCTCCAGATATTCAGAGGAGAGAATTTTCCTAACTTTACCTGGAAATACTCTGCACATAAACACTTCCAGGCTACAATCTTTACTGTTGCACTTCTCTTCACCTAGAATAGGCAAGCAACCTTGTGACCTCCAAACATCAGCTGTGCTGAAAGCACAATGAATATAGGTAGATATACCCTACGGGCGGCTGGGAGGGCCCAAAATGAGGGTGACTTTTTCAGCACATTTTGGGTGCTAAAAACTCAGCTAATACTTGAGTATATTCAGTAACACTTGTATTAAATTCACACTATTTTTAAAAAAAGATGAAAAATGTATATTTCTAGCTCCATGGATATAAATAATCATGCCCAGAAACTTTGGCAATTTTGCCAATTTGTTTTTCTTGTTGTTTTGGCTTAATGTAAAGAACATACCTAGAACATACCTAATAGGAACAAATTTATTTTTAAAACCATTAACAAAACAGATGCAATATTTAAGAAAATCATATGATTTACTATTTTATTGCAAATATACCAATAATAAAACATTGTATCAGTAATAAAACCAGTTCCTTCCACAAATTTCAGTGCTTATAATTTTTAACAAAAATATATAAAAAAATCCACATAGAAGTGGGTTCATCACAAAACCCAAAACTTGTGATGGTGTCTCATAAATTCTTCTTTACAATTTGTTTCATTTATGTGTTCCAGAGATGTGCTTTGTTTTTTTTTTAAATAAGCAACTACAGCAAGGGTGTCAAACTTGATTTCATTGGGGGTCACATCAGGATTGTCTTTGACCTTGGGGGGCTGGGGTGGGCATGTCCAGTTCTATGTCACTTGTGTGTGGGGTACCTGTAGGCCTGAGTGCTCTGCCAAAGAAAATGGGCTCCTAAGCTCGTTTTTGGCTGTGACAACCTCCTGCAACCCTGTGCCAATGAATATGGAGCTTGGGAGGGCCACCTGCAGCCCTCCCAAGCACTGTTTTCTGGCAGAAGCACTGCAGGCCAGTCCTTTGCTGTTTCCAAGGTGGTCCCACAGGCCAGATCTAAGCATCCTGTGGGCCAGATCCGGTGCCTGGGCGTTGAGTTTGACATCCCTGTATTCAGGGATGTATACAGTATTCCAAAGCCACACAATTCCAGGAAAGGGTGTGTTTGGCTTTAAAAGTTGCCAATTTTACATATGAAAAAATACATGTTCTGTTAATGACACTGACATCTCCTGATTAAAAAATACAAAACAAAATATTTTGTACAGTACGTATATTTAAAAGATGTACTGTAAACCATTTACAGGATCATCAAAAGGGTGTTACTGTATTAACTAAATATAAAGCTAATGGGCTTGTAACATAGAGGTTCCCAAACTTTTTTGTGTCATAGACCCCTTGCCATGTTTTTCGGTTTTGGGCCGGGGCGGGGCTAGTGACGTAATTAGTGCTGATTTTTTAGTACTGACCCCCAATTTTTTTTCCCGCTGACGTAGACCCCTTGCAGGTTGTCATAGACCCCTGGGGGTCTATATAGACCACTTTGGGAATCACTTTAATCCCATGTATGTTATTTGACAGATTTGACACAATATTAAGGTAAAACCTTCATGTTCAAAAGGAATCTTAAGTTCATACACTAAGTCAACAATCTATTAATATAAACCAATTAATTTACTTATTCGAAAGCTATTTTTAAAATGCAAAATAAATTTTAACATAAAGATTGACAATAGTTGCACAAACTCTACATAGCTACTAAAAGGACTTATAAGGCTAGTGTGTGTAATAATCAATTGATCTCTTTTCCTATCAATAGCTTATGGGAGATAAAAGTAGAATTGCCTTAATATGCATCATCTCAGGTTGTATACCTTTTTTTACTATATGTAAAATAGATTACTTTTTCTTGAGCCCTGATACATCACAATTGAAGCACAGCCTCATGAAAACCAATCATTTACAAAGTATCAGATTTTATCAAATGTAAATTATTTTCAATACATTCTAGAAGTATTGAATAGACCAACCCAACTCTACTATATATACAAATACAATCAGACTATCCTACATTTAAATATGTAGAAATCACATTTTGCTGATAAACCACTGTACCTTTTTACTATTCATTTATTTTTTTCATGAGAATGAGTAATGATAACATTAAATGTTCCAGAATTCTTCAAACTTCAAATAGCATTTTGCATTTTGTCTGATTTCTACTATTAAGTATACACACTGAAGCAATCTACTAGGTCAAACTCCCAGCCCATGGGCCGGATGCGTCACGCATTGGCCACGTCCAGCTTAGCAAAGGGGAAAAAAGTCCCGATATGTCCTGTGATGCCGCCATGATGATGTGAGTTTGACACCTCTGTACTAGGACAACAGAATGACAGAACTATTCAAACCTAATTATTATTTAAACAATGTAGTCAAATTCTTGAGAGTAATGTATACCATATGTTCATAATGCATTTCCAAATCCTTTGAATTTTTTCTGAAAGCATATGAACACATACAAAGAATTCCTTTATTATTACAATAGTCACACCTTTTTAAAAACATCAATGTGCAAACATAATTAAAAAAACTCACAAGTTTGACTAGA
>JANHGC010002634.1:149882-162564 GCA_027560395.1 Boaedon fuliginosus | reverse complement strand
GATCCTCACAGCCTCCAGGCACCGAGTCATCACCTCAACAGCTTCGCTAGATTGGCCGGGGACCGAGATGTACAACTGGGTATTATCAGCGTACTGATGATATCTGACCCCGTGCTGGCCCTCTGGAACCAACTACCCACAGAGAATAGAACCATCCCTACCTTGTTGGTGTTCCGCAGATCCATTAAGACCTGGCTCTGTTGGCGGGCCTGGACCTGATGCCCCCCCTCCCTTGGAAGAGTTTTTTGGTTGTTGTGTGAGTGAATTAGATAATTTTAATATGGTATTGTTATTGTATTTTAATAATATTGTTAGCCGCCTTGAGTTCCCCTTGACCGGGGAAGAGGCAGTGTATAAATCTAATAAACAAACAAACAAACAAACAAACAAACTACCTTTATAACATAAACTGAAGGAGACTTTGCAAATCAGTAAGTTTATTTATTTGCAAAACAGGAAACTTGTTAGCTTTCAGCTACAGCAAGTAAATGAAAATTTGATATCTGGATTTAAACCACTTCCAGTTTTAGTACACTAGAAAATAGACATTAAATTTAGAAGAACTGTTTAAAGATCATAAATCTGAGATCCAGAAATAGCATGCTGTCTCTTACTTGCCACTTGCCAGTTCTGAGTCATGCTGTCTCATCTTCTAGAGTTGCAAACAAGAAAAAGAGTCTATTGTGCAATTATGAACAATAAAGGACAATGTAAATGCACAAAAGAGTTTTATTATTTGGAGTAGGATGGTGCAACCAATGATTCTGAATTACTTTCTTTTGCCTTTTTGTCTATTTAAGTATGGAAGAACAGATTCTTATTTATTTTTCTTTAAAGTATCTTAAATATTTTCCTCTATTTTGTTGATAGAGATTGCTCTCTTATCGGGATCTGTTGCAGCTCACAAAGCAGAAGTGATCCATGGCCATTATCATGTATGCCCTGATACATTCTGGGTAAGAGATAGTAATTAATATAAACTGCTTAAGCAGAAACAGCTTGTACACACTGTGAAGGACTGTTGATAGAGCAAATAGTGTAGGAGGAAAGACGGGAATGACATTATTCACTTCACACTCATAGAAAATATTCTTTAAATCAAAGTTTGCTTTCCAAGTTGGCTGACAATAACAACCCCTTGTAAATATTGAGATCCCCAAGGAAGTAATTAATAGGAACAACATATCCATTAGCATATCGCCTAATAATTTTCTAAATGCTGCAGAATGTCATTGGTACGGAAGAATTGTGGGTAAATCAACAGTGTTCCTTCTCAAGAGAGTAGATAATTAAGTAACAAGAAAATCACTCAGAAAACAAGGATACTTTTACAGTTGGGAATCCTGGCTTGGGGAGACTTATAGTTTGTGTTATCCTAGCAACATGTTCCCAGCTGCATGGCAGAGCTAGAATAGAAAGTGACTGGAAGATGAAATATCAATGGCCATCCCAACAAGAATCAAAGCTTCACAAATCTTTTGGAAGTCCATTTTATTGCTTAGTTACTCCTCGACTCCCTTGCTATGTGTTCCCATCTGATTTCCTGCTTGTCCCCAACTGCTTGGTTTCCCCCTTATACTAGAGTCATTTTTCTGCAATATAATATTTAACTGTATAGAGAAAGTTGGTGGAAAGATGGGAAAAGGTATCAAAAGCCCCCTTACCCTTATTGGATTCTTTAACAATTACATGTTATAGAATATACTCATAAGATACGGCCCATTGCTTCAAGTTATAACTCAGGGTCATGTGGAATATAATTGAAGAAAGTTTGATATAAATTACGCTCAATTTCAGTTATGCATATAACGGTGCATAGTCTCTATGCATTCTATGCATATTCAATGCATAGTTTAATGGATACTATTTATTCCCTTTTAACACACTTCTTATATATGGGAAAATTAAAAAGTAAATTAAAAAATGTAGAACACATGATATTCCGGTTTCTAATCTAGTGCCTTACCCATTTTATCAAATTGGCTCTCCACAATTCTTGATAGTGTGACTTTTTCTAGGAAAAAAAAAAAAAAACTTTCAGCCTTAGAGGATGAACATGATGTTGGAACTGGGGAATGTTTTGATCCATTCCTTCTCATGGAAAAATAATTCATTGCTGGCCTTGGATTTATCTGAGATTACATCAGGCTGCAGGGTTAAAGAACCTTATCACATTAATCGTTTGATCGTTTGAGTGTCACCCAAACTCACTGCTGTGAAAGGGACAGCTATATAAATTGTATAATTAACAAACGAATAAAACAATCCAGCAATTTGAATCACACATGATTTAAAAAAGGTAACTGAGCTTTCTATTTCTAATGGAAAACTTTCCTAATGTGATGCTTATTTACTCATTTATACACTAAGTTTGACAGATCCTTATTGCCTAAATCACTCAAAATCACCAAATTTTCTACTGTAAAATATTTCTGTCATACTCCCTTATAACAAAAACTGCACATTGCAGAAGGTATTTCACATCTAAAAGATAGCCAATGTTATAAGGATCCCGAAATACTACGTTTGGTTGTTGCTAAATGACTTATGGCCAAGCTGGGAAAAACACAGAGCAGGCCATATGCTCTGTTGACCTGCAAGCCTATAAATTTACAGTCCATCAGGTCTCTCAAACTTGATGTGTTAAAACAGATTAGTTCCGAGAAAACAAAACCAGGTACAAAGTCATCAACTTGAAGAATTGGCTTTGTGTCCGTTCTTTTTTATAATCAATGCACTTTGTGGAAGTTTGAGGGATTGAAGTTGGGGTGGCTAACTGTTCCTTTGAAAAGCAGTTGCAGCACCTCATTTGAAGTAGTGCAAGAATCTTTGTAAAAAGGCAAAGGTTATATGTTACTTTATAGACTTTTGTTTGATCTAAGTGTTAACAGCCTAGGAGTATTAGAGAGACATTTATATCACCTTGCAAAACCTAGAAGAGTGGAGGTGACTCAGAGCAGTACCCTATTTTTGAGGAGAGTGTGTGTTGGAATAAACTTTCTGAACATATTTTAGTTGTATCCTGTGTTGTATCCTGTCCTTGGAGAGCAAAGAACCCTCATAGGAAATCAATTCAAGCTAGATTCCTGCTGAAATTTGTATCAGCCTATGTAATATTCTTTATCTTCTTCTCTTCATATTATCAATTACTCATTACCAAGTGGGAGTAATTATTAAATGCTCATCAATCTAGTTCCATAAAGTTAAGAGTGACAATAGTGACACTGGAAGCATCCATTCATAACACGATAACTGTTACTCTGAAATAATGTACATGTGATTATATTGGGGTGTCTCTGAAACCATCAGGAAAATGTTCCTCTTTTTATAAGTACTGTTTATTTATTTTTTTCCAGGCCTCTCTGTTAAAACTATTATTTTTCTGTTTAAGAACTGAGGAACAACATAGGAAGTCAGGCTATTCTAATCTCATACTTCTTGTAGTGAAAATACCATTAGCTGCTTGATATTGGAATTCCCATTTATACTGATTTACATGTAAGTCAACAGTAATGTGTATCAACTCTTATAGTTCAGTCTTTATTGTTTGTGACCATTTTTCCTAACGTGATCATAAATATTTGGGAGCTTATTTGATGAAAACAATAGCATTCTAATCAAAGGAAGCCTTGCTTCCACAAACACATAGAAATCTTTTCTGCAAGGAGAATGGGAACCATTCATTTATCCTTGTCCTGAATATTTTAGAATGTAAAATAATAAGACTTATTTCAGTTGACTTCCCCTTCATGTTACATTCAAATGATAAAGCAGCTATATGCTTTTATTGGTCATTTCTTTCCATTTTCTTGCAGAATGCAAGTTTGTTTTTTTTACCTAACTATATCTAGATGCTTAGTTTTGAGAGCATTAAAATTATTATAATAAATGGGATAACTATAGCTTTCAAAACACCACAGGATCAAAACGTGGCAGCAATTATATAGAGTATACTTCTTTTCTGCCATTTAGTCATTGTCTCAACTTTTTTCAGCCTATAGTTCTACATTAAGACCCTGTCAGCCCTAGAGGCCTTCTTTCTTTTTGGTTAGGGGTTGTTACTTGGAACCCTGACAGCCCCACTGTTTCAGGGCTTTACAACATAATAGTAATTACAACGTAATCTAAACTGGATGAACCTATTAAAAATGGTCACTTTTGTTTGTGCTGTTATTTCACTTTAATTTGTTCTTCTAGCTTCTTAATTCCTTCCAGACAATAAACTTTTCCAGGGTAGACATACAATGTAACTCTTTACCAGGTTCTGAACATCCCATTATATAGTTCAATGCAATGTTTCTCAACCTTGGCATCTTGAAGATGGACTTCAACTTTGGCTGGGAAATTCTGGAAGTTGGAAGTCCACATGTCTCCAAGATGCCAAGGTTGAGAAACACTTGTTTAATGTGTTACACTACAGAATAATTCATGAACACTATCTTTGCCTTTTGTCATCACTGAATGACTACTAGGATATGATTACTTCCCTCAAGTGTTTTACTGGATAACATCTGTCTTCCCACTTCTCAGAAGGAAATAAATTCATTCCTGCCTCATGAGTCTGAGTTAGCCTCTGGAGTGTTTCATAGAAATCATATTATATATCTTTGCACTGGGTGCCAATTTATTTCAGGGTGAAATAGAAGGTTTTACTTCCAAATTTACTAACCGTGTAAAGGCTTGTGCCTAGAATACCCAAGAGAATGCTTCTTCCTGCAAAGTTTCCATTGCCAGCTAAGATTATCTGGAGAAACTCATCCCTAGTGGTAACCAATATATTTGAAGTGACCTATTGAATTTGTTTTTTATGACACTACATATATTTACATGTTTCTTTTTATGCATTTTTACGGTTTTTTAATGAGGTTTTAATTGAGTTTTTATTGTTCATTAATAATGTATGTTACCAGGAGTCTTACTGGGGGGAGGGGTATATAAACCAAATACACAAATATAGAGAATTAAGCTGCCCGTCTTTTCCACATCTGCAGAACTCATTTCTCAATACAGTACAGAGATTTCTGTCCACATTGGTTCTCAATTGGCTTGTCAAACTGTTCATTTTAAAAATAATTAACCTCTCCAAAGTGATAATTTAATTCTATTTTAAACAAATTTACCTTTGTTGCCAAGTGGGCAAAAGACTGTCTATCGTGTATCAATCTATCTGGGGCAGAGAAGAGAGAGAAAAGCACTACAGCATAATGATGTTCTGTGATCTATTGCCAATAAGGTCAAAATCCATATTAATTTAATAATTTCATTAGCAATCACTAAATTCTAAATGTTAACAAGCTATTGTTTAAATATAAGTACCCATAGCCTCTTTCTAACTTTCTTCTAACCTAATATTTTAACCTTATTTAATCAAATTTCTCATTATTTGGAACCAACAGGATATAGAAGTATTGCATTAAGCCAGTTGCTATAACTGACTGCTCATAATTTTCAGTATCAAGTGAAGTCTATTTAATGGCATAACAAGTCACAACCATCATTTCTGCCCTTGGCTAACAAAGTAAAGAACATCCACCTTAATAATTCATCATAAAAGCAGCAACTTAGTTCCTTTCTAAGCAGAAACTATTCTTTTCTTTTATAAGAAAGTCTACAGAGTGTCTGTAGAAAACTAATCATCTTTGGACTCACCCATTTTCATAATGTAAGCAGACTGTGGCAGTTATCTTATTTTTAGACTGGGTGCAATAGCAATAACAATAGCATTTAAACTTATGTACCACTTCACAGTGCTTTTACAGCCTTCTCTAAGCAGTTTTCAAAATCAGCATATTGGCCCCAACAATAAGGCTGGTCATTTTTCCAACCTCAGAAAGATGGAAGACTGAGTCAGCTTTGAACTGGTCAGGAGTTTATATATATATAAACTTTGTTCTTTACATTTTAAAGTTGATAGATAATTATGGTTGGCTACATACCGGTTTTTGAGTGATTTGAGAACATACATGATGATGGTGTGTAAATGCCCAGAGACACTCCCAATCATGTTACATAAGAAGCAGTTACATTATTAGTTCACTTAACATATTTGAATCACTACCTTGATGTCTGCTTGCATAATAAATCCCATCTATGGATGCTTAAACACAACCTGTGTTTTCAACAAGTGATTTTTTTTTTGTAGTTTTCATGCTTGAATTACTTCTCAGAAAAGAAAAATGAAATTCAATAGTGAAAAAAGTAATGTTCTATATTTAGCCAAGAAAAACAGGTATAGAATATGTGGTACCTGACTCAACAATCTTAACTCTGAGAGGGATCTTGGAGCCCTGTGGACAATCACTTAAATATGAGCCAGGGGTCTGCTGCAGCTGCCGAAAAAGCCAATGCAGTCCTAGGCTGCATTAACATAGGGATAGAATCAAGAACATGTGAAGTGTTAATACCACTTAATAATGTCTTGGTCAGACCACACGTGGAATATTGCATCCAGTTTTGGTCATCGCAATATAAAAAAAGATGTTGAGACTCTAAAGGTATACAGAGAAAATCAACAAAGATGATTAGGGAACTTGAGACTAAACCATGCGAAGAACATTTGCAGTAATTGGGTATGTCTAGTTTAATGAAAAGAAGGTCTGGGGTGACTGGATAACAGTGTTCCAATATTTAAAGTTCTGCCAAAAGAAGAGGGGGTCAACCTATTCCACACTACACATTGGACATTTACACAATTGAGTGCGTCCAGAGGTATTTCACAAGAAGAGTACATCACTCCTCAACCTGTAACAAAATCCCTTATGCCACCAGGCTAGAAATCCTGGGCTTAGACAACCTTGGACTGTGCCACCTGCGGTCTGATCTAAGCATAGCCCACAAAATTATCTGCTACAACATTCTACCTATCAACAACTTCTTCAGCTTCAACGATAATAATACAAACGATCGATATAAACTCAAGGTAAACCGCTCCAAACTCAATTGCAGAAAATATGAGTTCAGCAACAGAATAGTTAATGTCTGGAATGTTCCATCGTTCCAGCCTCAAACCCTATAGCTTCAACCTCAAACTGTCCACTGTGAACCTCACCCCATTCCTAAGAGGTCTGTAAAGGGGGCGTGCATAAGTGCACCAGCATGCCTACCACCCCTGTCTTACTATTTCCATTCACCTGTATACACTTTCTTTGTTCATGTTTATGTTCATACCCTACCTGTTATTGTGTATATGTTTGACAAAATAAATACATAAATAAAAAATAAATAAATATTCTCCAAAGTACCAGAAGGCAGAACAGAATGCAATGGATGAAACTAGTCAAGGAAAAAAACCAACACAGAATTAAAAATAAATTTCCTGACCGTGAGTACAGTTAATCAGTGGAACAACTTGCCTCCAGAGGTTTTGGTGCTCAATCTCTGGAGGTTTTTAAGAAGAGATTGGATGACCATTTGTCTGAAATGGTATAGGGTTTCCTGCTTGAGTATGTCAGGGTGAGGGTGGCATTGTGCCCATAAGGAAACAGCACACTAACGAGTCAAGGGATGTCATCAAAGAAGCCTTTATTCAGCAAGGCATTAGATACAGGATTCATAGGCAAAGTTCATAAGCAAGGTTCACAGGCAAGGTTATAGGGCAAGGTAAGGTTATACAATGGGAGCTGCAAGCTCCTTATATAGGGTAAAAATGTGTGTGAGTCAGTCTTCCCAGTAACAGAAAAGAACCAATCATAGTAGGGTAATAACAGAAGGCAGAGGTTGAAGGCTAGCAACAACAATTAGAGTCATGAGGGAACATCTGCCCAGGAACTGCATAGTAGGCAAGCAGCAACAGGAGTTGTGTAGGAGGTTAATTACAGGGTTCCCAGACATGCTGTCCCCATGTGCAGAGTTATAATGTACAATAGTCAACAGAGTAGAGGATTAGACTCAAAGTCGTCCAAGGTCCTTTCCAATTCTGTTAAAATGAGTGTCTTCTGCAGGTCAGGATCAAGGTGCAGATAATGTTAATTTAGTTGATAAGCTTCTGCAATTTTGCCAACATGGGGAAAACACTTGGCTCATGATTCCACTATTATAATCATTCTCACTGCTTATGTATTCCTCTAGAACAAAAATACTGTCAGGTCTGACACAATCTACTTCATTACAGTAATCTATGACATACTTTCATGGAATTTCAATGTGAAAAATTCTGCAACCTGACTTAATGAATAATCATGGCTCAAACCTTCAAAACATTAGAAATTTTATTTTATTTATTTTATTTTAATTTAATTCAATTTATACCCCGCCTCATTTCCCAGGTCTTCATATTTTCTTCATATGGCAGTCCTCAGGCTTCTGTTTTTACTTTATTTCTTATATTATTATTATATATATCTGTCAGCTAGAAACTAAAACTGATCAAGCTTTCAAAATATCAAATACAGACCTTCTATTTAGCCAGTTGCATCCCCAAAAATCATTTATTTCTGAAAACATAACAGTAATCAGTGTGACTTAGTAGTTCATTCTTCCTATTATAGAATTTAAATAATACTTTTAATTATTTTGTCATTGTTTCTTCTAATCAAAACAGTTTATGTCAAAAGCTACCAGATCTGAACTGCAAAAATTGAGACAACTGGTAGCAGCAAAAAAAATGACTTTTTTATATCTCTGTATTTCTGTACATACATTATGTACATACACAGACAAACTTCAAGTAGCTTTAATCTTGATGAGGTTCTACATCATATTTACTGGACATTGATAATACTAAATAGGATTAAATTAAATTAGATCATGCTTTTACTTTTCTCTCAAGGTTGCGCATAAAAGAAGAATTGTTGTGATTGTGGTATGAATATGCAGGACAGGAATAGTTACATAGATACTTCTATACCATATGAAAATGTAGCTGCTACTTCTGATTGTTATCCATAAAAGATAAATGTGAAAATGACAGGAAATCTTTTTATTTCCCAATACAGATTGCTTAATCTACTTGCAGCCCTGTAGGGCTATCTATCTGGATGGCAGTTCAATTGCTTTAAAAATAACAGTGCATTTTTGTGAATAATATAATTTGAAAGTATAGAAACGTGAGTTGGTTTCTGAAAGGACCTATTTTGATTAGCTATTGATAACTTTGATCAGATTTTGACAACTTTTGTACATTAATCTTTAGATAAGTCTATAATCTTTTTCACTTTTTCTTTGAAAGGTGTGACATCACCTTATTTGTAGTCAACAGCTATCTATGAATCAGAATTTAACATTCAAATAGATTTTCTTGAATGGTGCAACACTTTTCTAAACATTGGTAGAATGTAATTCTGTCTGAAGTACAAAGCACTTTTGTCCAGTGACTCTCTCTTTGATCTTGGAAGAAGGCAGTGGAAATCATTTCTGAAACTTTTGCTAAAAAAAAAACTATGTGGAAGAGTAGAAAACTGAACCTAGATTCAGTTTGTCCAATGACTTGCCATTATAAAGAATATTTTAGATTATTTTTCATATTATTAGCCTTAGAAGCTGAATGTTTGGTAAAGTGTTGTGATATTCAATTATACTTCATGTTTATCTAGTTTGGATTAGAAGACTCTGTGCATGTTGCTGTTCCTTGCTTATACTTGTCAACTTTTGCACAAACACATGGTTGTTATGTGTTCAAATTTTTCACAGAGAAAGAAAAATAAAATATGTTGATCTACTAGGGTAAGGCTTCTTCTCAACCATAATAACTTTAAGATATGTGAACTGCAGGCATATTGGATGGGGAAATCCAGAGTTTGAAGTCCACATTCTTAAAATTGGCTGAAGTTGAAAAACTGTCTTAGCCTTTGGTTCATTTAATGGTGGTCAAATGGTTTCCAAATGCTTTTAAAATTTTGTCCTCTGAGTATATAAATCTGGCATGATGCTGTTCTTCTAAATCTTATGCCGATGTTGCTGAATATCTGAGAAGTCAGATAAGAAGTAAGATACATTACTTCAGCTGTTTTTCTCCTATGAAGATTACCTTGAAGATGTCCTCTGAAATCAAAATAACAATGATAAATGTTTTATGAGTTCAACATGCTTCTCTTAACCTTGTCTGATGATTTGTATTTCCATTATCCCCTATGCATTATCCTTCTCATTCCTTCTTTCTGATGCTGATTATGCTATAATGCAGATATCTCCAAAATTAGCAGGTTGAACAAGTGTTAAGTTGACTGATGCTAAATTGGAACAGTGCTAGATTTATAGCCCAGAACAGTTTTCATTAACTGCCAGTCATTTTAACAATATAAATAGTCATTATAAGTCTAACTTTGAATTTTGAAACCATAATCACTCCTTGTGTATCATTTCTCCTTATATAGGAAATTGCTTCTCTAAATATAATAATATTGATTATAAATTTTCCATAGCTTTTTAATATTATAATGGTTTTGTCTGTCAATACTATTTACTATTTACTATTACTAAATAATCCCCTAACTGCCTTATATAGTTGTATAATACCTTGCTAAATTAATTTTTATGCTCCAAATTCTTAAGTCTTAACTTACAATTTTATCTGTATTATCATATGCTTTTATAGTTTGTTTTACACTAGTCAATTTCTGTGCTGTATAGACTGTATTAATATTCAGTGAATTAAATGTGATTCTTTTGTTTTGTTTTTCTACTCAATGACCAAAGTAAAGAAATTGAGTTTCTTGATGTGTTAGCCAGGGGTGGGTTCCTACTGGTCTAACAACTGGTTCACTTGGTGCAGGCATTTTGGGTGCAGGTGCATCACTTTGGGGCCTAAAATCATCTGATCAGCTGATTTTGGGGCCTAATGTGATGCGTGTGCAGCATGAGCCAGCATGATGTGTGTGTGACACCATAGGCCCCAAAATTTAGCTACCGGGCATCACCTCAGGTCTAAAAAACAGCTGATTTAGCCATTGACTCTTGCTAAATTTAGCAACCGATTCGGCCAAACTGGTAGCTAAATCAGCTGTTTTTGAGGCCTGAGATAGTGCATGTGGCATGTGCATCACACACGCCTCAATTTAGGCCCCAAAAATAGCTGATTTAATTAGCTACCAGTTCGGCCGAACCGGTAGCTTAATTCTAAGAACGGTTTGCCAAACTGTGAACTGGGCCACCCTCCACTGGTGTTAGCTATATGCAATAGGAGGGATCTATTTCAGACAAGTATTCCTTTTGGCATAACATTTACTGTGGTGCCAACTGAAACAAACAAAGAAACAAACAAAATAGAAAAGTCCAAGGAAAAGGAGGAGAGGAAGAACTCATGCAAGCAATATTACAAAAATCAATAACCCTGTGTTTATTGTGGATTAAGATCTTGAGAATCAACAATATCTGAAGCAAAATAGGCTCTGTGAAAGGTATAGCAAGGATTAGTGTTTTCTGCATGGCTAGTTGAGGCTCACAATTAACCTAAATGTGTTGAGCTCAAGCCCTCAGTTAGTAGGCTTGAAGCTGGACTTCTTCTGATATGGAAGGTACCTCAATCAGAGAGCAAGGAAAAAAGGGAAAGAGTGGAAGGGAAGGAAGGAGAGAGAGAAGATATACCATGACATGGGATTGTTCAAAATAGGCCTCTTATTTACAGAAAGGTTTTATTTATTTATTTATTTATTTTATTGGATTTATACCCCGCCTCATTTCCCCTGTTAGGGGGAACTCTAGGCGGCTTACAGCAAATATAAAATTTCAATACAATATCATCGTTAAAATTTACACTAACCATACAATCATACCACAATCATCCAAGGGCAGTTGTTAATTCCAGGCCCTTGACACTCTCTCTTCTCTTTCTCTCTTTCTCTCTCTCATTATACCATATGTGCTAGACTGTGAATGAATTACCATTCCCTATAATTAAATAATATTTTATAGGCTTGTTCTAGTTGGACACTAGACTGCTGACTCATATACAAGAGCAGTGTCCACATCTTTCGCGAAACCCTTAGAATATTTCCATTATGCCTGACATAAAATTCCCACAGGATTAGAGCATATAATAGGAAAGTGAAATATATTCTATTAATCTTATTTTTTTTCTGTGGACATACTGCCTAACATTATGCAGCGATTCCTCCATGTCTTAAGAATTACAAGCTATCTAAGAAAATGGAAAATGCATAAGAGGATAATCCTGATTTCTCTAGTCTAAAAGATTCAGAATCTAGGTTGTCTACAAACTAAAATATTAAAGCTCCATTAAGGAAATAAATTAATGTCTCTATCATAGCGAACACTTCAGTAGCAGTAAAAGTAGTCCTTTAGCTTTAACTTGTTTAGTGATCTATAGATAAAGAATATGCTGCTTTAAACCCTCCCACCACCTTTAACTCAGAAAAACAAGATCAAATTTTAGATCAATCATGAACTCATCACATATTATATTTAGGAAACTTTAGGCTGAAATCTTATTTGCTGTGCAACAAAATCTATTGCCTCATTCACAAAAGGAGGACTAAAATGGAAAACTGCTTCAATTTGGTAAGTAGCATAGATCAATTATTGCAGTACAGCATTTCTGAGCAATCTAGGAAACTGAATAAGATATTTAACTAATCACTGAAAAATGAAAAAAAAATTGAATTCTGAGTGTTCCCCAACAAACAAACAAACAAACAAACAAACAAACAAACAAACAAACAACTAACTAACTAACTAACTAACTAACTAACTAACTAACTCATAATGAATCTTTTCAATTTTTTTAGAC
>JANHGC010002634.1:94782-115732 GCA_027560395.1 Boaedon fuliginosus | reverse complement strand
ATAAGGTTATTCCATTTTTCTAAATTCAACTTAACTTGCTGGACTAATTTATCGTAAGTATCATTCCTAACCATGGTGCACTTTGCTGTCAAATGTACTCCCAGATACCTCACTTTCTTAACCACTTGGATATCTAATGCTTGTTCTAGGTCTCTTTTCTGTTTTTCTGAAAAAAATTTAACTATAATCTTTGTTTTATCTTTATTAATTTTCAACCCAGCCACTTCACCACATTTCTCTATTCTTTCCATTAGTTTCTGTCCTGATTCCTTTGGATCCTCTAATATAAAAACCAAGTCATCTGCAAAGGCCTGTAACTTATATTCCTCCTGGAAACTTAACATTTTTTAGTGTTAGTAGAAATGGTTTTTTTTTAATTATAAAAATTATTTATACATCATGCTTGGCACTTTCATAACAACAAAAGCTTTCCTTCATACAAATATACATTTTAGCTTTCCTCAATTTGGGCATCTTCCAGATGTGTGGATAGCCATTGTTAGAATTTTCAGCAGTGGTTAAGAAACATTGGAAATCAAAACCCACACATCTGGAGAAGTTTCTTTTAGGAAAAGCTGACTCAGTTAAATTCATGGCTATTGATGAGTCAGAGTTAGTAGTGTTCCTACTGTGGAGGGGGAGGCAGCATTAGCAACCTGATTCTATTCTCCCATCACAACATGGACTTTGTTCATGGGAAGTTATACATGAAAAAGGTTACAGTTATGCTTAAGTACTCAGTGCCAAAAATATTTCAAATAACATATAGTTTACTGGTTTTGAAATTTTGCAGTGAAACCAGAAATAACTTTTTCTTTCTTATGGGTAATATTTATTTATTTAACTTGATCTTTCACACTATTAATGTATGAAGTATGCAAGTTTCTCAAAAAAGAATTTACTTTTGTTGACAGCAGTGGGTTATAACAAGTGTAGCTGTAATCTTAGCTAGTGGAAATCAGATATCTCTGAATGTGTCACCATATGATGAACGTACTTTTCTGTATCACATTTCCCCCGTTGTTCCTTATTTTTTACCTCAACCTACTAGAATATGCGTATTTTTGTTTTGTAATGGCATTTGACTAAAAATAATGGGTATAGATTTCCAAAGACGAATGTTCTGATATTAACACTATTTTCAGAGCTATTAAATTGTAAATACTTCTATGTCTGGCAATTAAAATATGAACACCTCATTTGACATTGTCACTTTAGGAAACATGTTAGAAGCACTTTAGTTAAAATTCTCATGCTTACAGATGTTTGCAGAATTGCTGGGGGAATTTTACCCATCTATTAGGAAATGGGTGAGTTGCTTGATGTATTTATTGGCAACCAGTGCAAGGCCTGAAAAATTGGTATTGCATGCTCCTGTCTCTGAGAGCCAGTGGCAATGTAGGATGCTGAAATTTCCAAATAACCTTCAATATAGCCATATGTAAAGTATATTGCATAGCCCAGCCTGGTGGTTATGAGGCCATGAATTATCTTTGTCAGCTTCTCCTGCACCAGTAATGCACTGTCCACAGCACTGGCCACAGCATAACAAAGACCTCTTCAGCCCTAACTCCCATCTGATGTTCTAGGACATGCTATGAGTCTAGAAGGACCCCTAGATTGTGAATCTGCTCTATCTTGAGTAGTTCCTGCCCACCCGAAGACAATCTTGGTAGTAGTGACAGATAACCATGCAAATAATAACTCTATTTCAGCTTGAGTCTGTTCTCACCCTTCCAAGCACTCATAGAACTAGGAGAGGTCATCAACCATTAAGCACCCCCAGCATATTGATGATATTGCATCTTAATGCAACAGATGACCATATAAATGTTAAGAAAGCAGCTTCATATAAATGTTAAAAAAACAGTTAAGAAAAGAGTTGTCACTGTGGCATTCCACATATCAGATATAGTTGGCCTGATCTTTCATTCTCTATCGCTACTGATTGGAAGTGCCGCTGAAGGAAAAAAACCCTCCTTCAAATAGTGCCCCCAGCCCCATAGGTGATTCAGTATAATACACACCACAGTACAGAAAACCTAATTCAAGTTCCATTGCAAGTCATCCAAGAGAATGATCGATACTGTCTTTGTTTCATAACCAGGGTTGAACTTTAAATGAAAAGAACACAATGAAAATGCTTCATCACCAACCTTTATTTTCTGGATTCAAGGTGGAGTGATATCTTTTTTAGAAGGGAGTACACCACAACCTCCTTCAAGACTATTGGGAATTCTTTCTCCTACAAAGAGGTGTTGACAATTCAATAGCACTTCCTTTGGGTACAATGTGTATCAGTTTTGCATCTATCTAATTATAATATAGACCACCCACACAGTGTCATCTTTTCTTTTAGAATCTCACATGACACTCTTTTGAATATTTTGCCAAAGCCAAACACTATGTACCCTATTCCCATAGTGAACAGAATTACCCTGTCAAAAAAAATATGGTTGGTTTGGTATGGCTTATTATTGATAAACCTTTGATAGGCCAACTCTGTGGGCCCTTACAGGGATATGAGAGGCAAATGGTGGCTGGAGAGGATCTCGTAAGTAACCCGATCCTATGCCATGTAGGGCTTTAAAGGTCATAACCAGCACTTTGAATTGCACCTGGAAGCTAACTGAGAGCCAGTGCAGCTCATGCAAGAGTAGTGTTGTATGAGTGTAACAAGGCACACCCATCAGTAAACTAGGGGGCTCTCTGGGATCTGCGCTTAGTGAGAGGTCGCAAAGGCACAACCCGATCCAGACCTCCAGCTGCTGCCTTATTCCAGGACATGACCAGAACTTCAGCAGGGCTGTGGGGAAGTGAATCAGGAAACTTCCCAAGTTCCTGCTGGAACCCAATAGGGTCCATTAGGTGCCTAGGGTGGAACCACCTAATTGGTTCAGCCTCCCTGCAGCGGATGGTGGCTGTCCAGAACTTTAGCCTCAGCAGAGAGGGATCTGACCAAGGCAATTGTTGGATCACTAAATCCCACAAATCCAGATCACATTTCCACTGTCCAGAGATAAATACCAAATTGAGCGTGTGACCTCCTCTATGAGTCGGACCCTGAACTATTTGGGTTAGGTCCGTGGTTGCCATGGAGACCATGAACTCCTGGGCTGTGTCTGATGACTCACAGAGCGAAGGCAGGTTAAAGTCCCCCAACACCATTAGCCTGGGAACTCCACCACCAGCCTGGCTACAGCCTCGAGCAGCGAGGCAGGGCTGTTGCCAAGCAGCTGGGAGGCAGGTATGTGAGCAACAAACCCAACTGAACACCTGAGTCCAACTTCAAGAAGAGAGACTCACACCCGATAATCTCTGGAGCAGTGCCTCTGTGGGGATGAAAGTCCTGATGAACAATAATAGCCACCTCTTTGCCCCTGCCATGGAGTCTTGGCTGGTGCAAAACCTGAAACCCGGTCCACATTTCTGAGAGCAGAACACCCCCTTCTTGGCCCAACCAGGTTTTGGTAATACATGCCAGGTCTGCCCTCTCTTCTAAAACCAGATCTCAAATTAGAGGGGGCTTATTAGATACCAACCTGGCATTTAGCAACAACAGCCCAGGAACCTGAGTTCCCAAGCCATTGGGAGAGGTGCAGAACATGCAATCATTTTGTCGCAGCGAGTGTGAGTTCTCCAAGAGCAGCCTACCCCTCCGCTCCTGCCATATCTACCCCTCCCAGATACCATAGTTATCTGGCCCTTAATAGCCACCAGGAATCCCTCCTACCCCAACCTACCTCCTCCCACCCTCAACTGGCTGGTGGTCCCACCCTGGCCTCCCAAAGGGTATACTCGGGCCTTAACCCGCTTCTGCTTCTGAACTCAGCAGGAGGGGCTGGGGCCTTCCTCCTAGGGCCTCTCCTACCCTCCCCACTCCAATATCCCTTTAAAAAACCCTTTGAAAATCCCTTTGAAAATCCTATTGCATGCCATTTCTCAGGGTCCCAAATCCCATCCCTGATAAATTCTTTGGAGAAGCCTGGTGGCCTTTGTTTTGACTGAGGGAGTTCCTTAATGTTCTAAAGTTCTTGCCTGATATATTGGCTTAGACACATTGTTCATGCTTATGCCAAGCAAAATATCCTCATTTGCAAAGGTGAATGGTCTATGTTGGTAAGACCAAGAATGGTAACAATCACTCCAAGTGTTCCCAGAATTCAGGCCCAAAGGATGGCTCCATGTTGTCTCTCTGCCCTCAGGGGGTTGATGATTTAGATGGTACTGAGCATCTCTTGTGGCAGTCATTCTGGTCAGATATACAGGTCTGGCCAGGCATATCGCTGGGCCTACAGCTCCCAGGCCTTCCCCTCCACTGCAGCACCTCCTCTAGCTGGCTCCCCTTGTGAATGAGGAAGAAGAGGGGAGGGTCCAACCCAAAGCCATCATCCAGCCAGACATCCATTCTGACATTCACTCAGCCTGAAGTAAAGGGGAAACCAAAAGGAGGCAGCTTGTTCCTCCACAAATGTAGAGATGTTAAAATTCTGGGAGCAGGACAGCAGTAAGAAAAGGAATCAAACACGCTGCGGGGGGGGGGGCGGAATTCACCCTTCGGCAAATGGAGAAAAGCGGCGAGCAGAAAAGCCTCTCTTCTCCAATTGCTCAGACAGGATGTTGGCTACCCACCCCCAAACAGTTTCTTCCTCACTGCAAGTTTGCAGATCGTTTTAAATAGCTGGCTAAAAGCTGGTCCAAGTCCACATTCTTTGTCACACAATCGTGCTGGTGCCAACAACCCTGGTCCCGTCAAGGGGCCGGGACCAGTGCCAAAGCAGGCTCTTCAGTTGTTCTAACTCCTTCTGGGGCTGCTATTGCAGGGTATAGTTACCCAGGTATAATCCCCATCTTCTTTTCTTTTCTTTTCTTTTCTTTTCTTTTCTTTTCTTTTCTTTTCTTTTCTTTTCTTTTCTATTCTATTCTATTCTATAAAGGTGTGGTATAACAACCAAACTTTACTGGCTACAATGTACATTTGCTCTTTCTCACTCATCCACATTCTTCTCAACTTAGGCTGTCAAGCACTAGCTAGAGTGATGGAATCCATTAAATCTGGATCAGGACTACTCAAAAAGTGAGTGGTCTTCAGGACCCCTTTTATCCCCAGGAGTTGTTCTTTATGGATTTTGAACCTGGTAGCTATCAGTGGAATTGGCAGATTTCCTGTGCGTTTCTCACCCAGTCTTCTTTGTCTGCTTTGGGTGACATGTCTCCTTTGAGCCTTTATGCATTGTTTCTTTCTTATCTATCTCCCCAAAGGGTTCTTCTTGATAATATTCCTGGTTTTTGCCCTCTGCCTATGTGCCTGCTTCAACTAGCCTCACACCTACAGTTAAACTCATAGAGATCCTAACCAATAAGGACAAATTATCTAAAAATTCTGGGTACTGCATTCCAAACACATCTAGAGAATATCAGATTGAACAAAGTAGAGAAGCTTACAGAATATGGTTTCTGGATTTAGAATGGAACAGTCAGCCACATTGTAAGTCACTGCCAGCCGCTTCTTCCATAAGAATGCATTGAGGAAGTCTATTATGGAGTATTTTTCTCTTCAGCCATTCCTTACTATCACCATTCCCATTTTTTTCCACCATGCCAGTTTGGTCTTGACCTGTTATGTTGTTTGGAGAATTATTTCATTGATTGACAAAAGGGAGTAGCATTCTGAGTCCCTTTTAGAATTAATGCTAAGATTATTTCAGATCTAAATAGTAATTCTAAAGCTCCTAAAGTTGATGGATTTCCCAATTATGAGTAAAATGATGGGAAAGGTGTTTTATAAACTGAAAATGAGTGCCTTCATTTCTTGTAGAGCAAGTTTTAAACTGCTGGTATAGATTGTTTGGGATGTATTCAGGCAGCTGTAACACAGAAGATAATGCACTAGTGAACTCCAAATGCATCTGAGTTTGCTGTTAAATTACAAAACAGCAGCCAGTCAACACATTTTATTGCATGAATTCAAGATTAGAGTTGGCTGAACCAAAAAGCCAGATACATACTGATGGTTTTTTTATATTGCTACTGAGTTTAATGCCTACAAATGTCAAAATCAGAATTCACCAACTTATTCCTGAAGTAAAAAGAGTGATAATATTTATGTTGGTATATTGAATAAACCTTCCAAAGAGTGTTATCTTTTTATTATTCCTGTAATTATAGCACAGAACGTCAGCATCTTTCCTTTGAATGGTTCTCCCTGAATTGTATATGCATAGCTTTTGATTCCACTCCAAAAAGACTTGGAACAGCAACAAAAACCTACCATCTCTGAGCTGCACAAATCAGGGTTAGTGTAAGATAACAATGAACTGTGAGAGTTTTCTGCAACTGTACTCCCTCATAGTGATTGCCCTAGATATGGAAGTTTTGCAACAAATAATAAAATATTCTTCACGTAAAAACGGCAAGGAAATAACAACCAGTAGAGAGAACTGCTTAATTCATTCTTTGCATCTGCCTTCATGCAAAAAGATAATATAAACCAGATTATCAAAAACGGAACTGTAAAAGAGAAGCTAGGAATGCAAATTAAAATAAACAAAAATAAGAGAAGAGAACATTTATCAACTCTAGATGAATTGAAATAAAAAAGTTCTGATGGATTACATTCTAGAGTTCTGAGGTAACTGATGGACATGATCTCTGATATCTTTGACTCATATCTTTCAAAATTATTGGAGCACTGCGGAACTACCTCAGGACTGGAAAAGAGCCATTACAGTCCCATACAGACCTTTACCTGGAATGCTGCAGCCCTTTTTCATCCGCCACTTT
Source organism: Boaedon fuliginosus (assembly GCA_027560395.1). NCBI lineage: Eukaryota > Metazoa > Chordata > Lepidosauria > Squamata > Lamprophiidae > Boaedon > Boaedon fuliginosus. Next base: position 108,949 of record JANHGC010002634.1, on the reverse strand, counting down.
CTCAAAACACAGCAGCCACTTTAAAGAAGGGGTTTTTTTTTTGTGTGGATTGTAGTTCAATTTAAAATCTTAGTTTACCCAATCCCACCTCCAAATGGATTTTGTCATCTACCTCCTGCACTTCGCTTTTCACGGGGTGTTCCAGCTAATTAGACACCATTTCTGGCTAGAGCTCTCGGAGGGTGAGGGAGGGGTGCACGTAACCCCTTCTACCTCTCCCTCCATGCTCCTTCGCTGAGCCTTCACTGAGCCTTCCCTACAGGAAAGTTCAGAGCCCTTGGAGGTCCAGATTTTGGTGGTCCTGGGGTGAATTAATGGAGCTCTCATGACTCATGCCCAATATCACTGGAAGTCACCCCAGAAGTTTCAGGAGAAGCTATTTTCTAAAGCACCTGTAGGCCAGACAAGGAATAATGGATGGAAACTGAACAAGAAGAGATTTAACCTGGAAATAAGGAGAAATTTTCTGACAATGAGAACAATCAACCAATGGAACAGCTTGCCTTTGGAAGTTGTGGAAGCTTCATCACTTGAGACTTTCAAGAAGAGATTGGGTCAGAAATGGTGTAGGGTCTCCTGCTTGGGCAGGGGGTTGGACTAGATAACCTACAAAGTCCCTTCCAACCTGTTAATCTGTTAAATTCTACGGACATAATATACTTGGCTTTCAGACCATAACCTAGTCCTTGGAAAGCTAGAAAAATGTAAGATAGACAGCACCACCACCAGACGGATATATAACAGGCAGACAAGTTGAACTCAACATGCAGTCCTTAATGGAACTAAATCCACATGGAGGAAAGTGGATAATGGGGTACTTCGAGATTCCGTCTTAGACCTGTCTTCAATATCTTCATAAATAATTTAGATGAAGGAATAGAAAGGGAACTCATCAAATTTGCAGATGACATTAAACTAGCAGAAGATAGCCTCAAGATCTAGAAGAATCTTGACAGACTTGAACATTGGGCCCTATCTAACAAAATAAAATTCAATGTGGATAAAAGTAAAATTTTATACTTAGGCAAGAAAAAAATTCATTAAGATACAGACTGGGTGAAATCTGGCGCAATACCAAATTTGTGAAAAGAATCTTGGAGTCCTAGTGGACAATCACTTAAATATGAACCAACAGTGTGTGATAGCAGCCAAAAAATGTAATCCTAGGCTGCCTTAATAGAGAGAGAAAAGTATTAGTACCATTTTACAAAGCCTTAGTAATACCACACTTGGAATACTGCATCCAATTTAAAAAAGATGTTTAGAGTACAGAGGAAAGAGTACAGAGAAGAACATCAAGTATGTTTAGGGGATCTGGAGGCTAAAACTTATGAAGAATGGTTGCAGGAATTGGATAAGTCTAGTCTAGTGACAAGAAGGACTAGCGGAGACATGATAGCAATGTTCCAATATTTGAAGTGCTACACAAAGATGATGGGGTCAATCTAGAGTAACAGAAAGCAAGACAAGAAAAATGGATGGAAACTAATCAAGGAGGCAAGCAATGTAGAACTAAGGAAAAAATTCACAATAGTAAGAACAACTTACCAGTGGAATGTATTATCCTGCATTACCCTGCAGGATTGGATGCTCCAATCCTACAGGCTTTTAAGAACCGATTGAACAGCTACTTGTCTGAAATGTATATGGTCTTCTACTCAAACAGGTGTGTGTGTGTGTGGACTAGAAGACCTCAATTGTCCCTTCCAACCATGTTATTCTATTCTATTCTATTCTATTCTATTCTATTCTATTCTATTCTATTCTATTCTATTCTATTCTATTCTATTCTATTATATTATATTATATTATATTATATTATATTATATAGTTTTTAAGGAATATAGGACACATCAATGTATGAACAATACTTTCAGACAATGCAGCATTTACTTTGAAACCTCCCAACACTCAGTGAAGATGTTTAAATTCAGGTAGCTCTGGCAACTCAAAGCCATTAAGCCTGAAATTACATTCAGTAGCATTCCAGAAGAAGGCTGAAAAGACCTTTCTATCCCCAGCATAGGACTGAAAACACTTCAGGTATTTGCTGCATGGAGACAAGTGAATGGCCTCTTCACTTTTGATAAAGTGAATCAAACCGCCTTTACATTGAAATGCTTTGTCCAAGTGAATATAGATCTTTTCTCACAGGCCCGATATTCTATAGACTATTCAATCATCTCTCAAAGCTTTGTTCCATGTGTGAGTCAGAGGAATCCCTCAGACATGTTTCTGAGTATGACACACTCCCTCCCACAATGTTTCATATTAGGACTGCCTTTGACAGAATTTGGTAGAAAACAATCTACAAAGATCATTAGCATTTGTGAACCACTTGTGTCTGTCTTTCATTTCATCTTAGAGCATTTAAGAGAATATTTGCATATAAGGTGGCAGCACATTCATTTAAAACATTCACATCATCTCAGAGGTGCCATCATTTTTCTCAGCAGATGCCAATCTCATCAAACTATGAGTAACCTTTTTTGAGCTTCAAGGTTTATCAGAGAAAAGCCTTAACTAATTACATGTTAAAATTGAAACTTTTAGCTATGAAAATGAAACCAGATTTGTACTGAACCACAATTTAAAAACCCAACAGAGATAACAGGTCTTTTTTCTCTAAAACTATGATGGCTCATCTTTTGAAATAATTTCCCATGAGATCACTCAGGAGGTAAAACATTTTAAATAAGCTAGATTGCTAACATGATAAAAGCCAAATCCATTTGAATATCTGAACTATGGAATAGTGAAATCCCAATTTACTTCCAAAAGAAAACATCTCATTTTCACTTTTTAAAATCACTATCTACAAAGATGAGAATCCTTCCCTTGGTACGAGAATTCAGAATTTTTAGTGTTCTTATTGCTTTGGCCACCTCCTGAGTGATTGCTGCTGTAGATGGGACTGTCCTTGAAAAATATTTGAAAGTTTATATTGGTCCAGAATAGAAAATTATGATATTGATGATTTTGCCCATTTATATATAGATACAGTTCTGCAAGCTGCATTGTCTCTAAAATTACTTCTCGGTACAAATCAAAGTGCTGCTATTGCCTTAAAAAAATCCTATATTGAATGGAGCAAAGGTATTTGAGGGATCACTTTCACAATTGTTTCTACCAATCTCATCAGTTCAGATAAAAGGGGTACATACCAGGGCCCCCTTAATTAGCAATTGTCATCTAGCAGGACCCCAGAATCATGTGTTTTCCAGAGCTGCACCTGGGCTTTTAACATAATTCCAATCAGTGTTTGATTCAACTCACTTTTTGAGAAGCCTTCGAGACCTGATGTAGAAGAAGAATAGGCAGAGCTGGGAGATGGATTTAAGCATGTCCTCAGCTCAAGAGTCATTGCATTCCCACAAACAGTTCAAGTCTAACCTATCCTGAATTCCCTTGACCACTATTTGCTGCCAATATTTTCTTGGAGGATAAACAGTTGACTAGATTTCTTGTGTATAGGATTGAATAAATCTTCTATCTGGCAACCTAATGAATAGTTCTGATTCTTTGTGCTTGACACCTAGATGTTTTCTGAAGCATGGGGGCCAGAAGTATAATTGAGCACACATTGCTATTTGTAATTTGGGGAACTACTTTGTGTTTAGTTGGCTGTATTTTTATATATACTGTATTTATATTTATTTTGCATCCTTGTTAGCTATCCAGAATCACACCTGTGAGATGAGCAGACATATAGTTTGAAATAAATAAATATATAGGAGGCAAGTTTGTTATTTAGGCAGCCTTGAGCTCCTGGAATAAATATGAAGAGTAACAAATAACCTTGTGTGACATGTTTTTTCTTGTGTGACAGTAGGGTAAGGAAATGTTTCCATGCCATAAAAAAAATCTTCTCTTAGTAATATTTCTTCTTTATTTCAGTAGCCCAATGATGAACAATCCATCTTACAGCAACCACAGGCAACAAAGCTATCTATTTTCTTGGAGGATAGCCAGTTGACCTCCTACCTCTACATTATGTTAACAGATCTCAACAAGAAACCTGAAGGAACATAATACGTGAAAACTTCTATGTCAGATCTAATCTATAGGAGAAGGATAATGGGTGGAAATCATCGTTAGGGATTTTGCTCAAAGGCTCCAGTTAAGATCAAATAGTTATATATGTTGGGAATTCAATCATAGATGAAGAATAGACCCAGCTTCAGTTTTATATTTATATTTATATATAACCTAATAACCTAAGGTTTTTGCAGGTGTTTGTATGTAAGTCCTTGGTTATTCGGGTTTTCTCCTGCGTAACATTGGAAGTATCTTGGCGACATTTTGACAAGGTGACATTTCGACGAGGTCATCTTCAGGCTGGTACCTTCAGCTTTGTGCTTCTGGGAGCAATGTGTGGTAGTGGCTGCCTTATCTGCTTAAATGCTGGTGGGGCTGTGTCCTGACTGGGTCAGGCAGCTTTTGTTAAAAGCTGTAGGGCAGCTTTTTGTTAAAATTAATGTAGCCTTGTTGTGATTTCCAAATAGGAGATGGAACCTCAGTGGTGCAGTGGTTAAATGCAGCACTGCAGATTATCTCTGCTGACCTGCTCAGCAGGTTGTCAGATCAAATCTCACCAGGCTCAAGGTTGACACAGACTTCCATCCTTCTAAAGGTCAGTATTATGAGGACCCAAATTGTTTGGGAGCAATATGCTAACTCTGTAACTGCTTGGGGAGTGTTGTAAAGCTGTGATAAGCAGTATATAAAAAATCTGAGTGCTATTGCTGACCATGTTGTAAGCCACCCAGAGTCTTTCGGGAGTTGGGTGGCATAAAAGTGTAATAAATAAATAAATAATAAATATAACACCCAAACAGCAATCACATGCTTATTAATCTTTTTTTTTTTTTGAGTGAGGAAATTACTTTATCCACTCACATACTGATTATTAACCAGATAAAAGGATTAATCCTCCTTTGAATTGAACTTAGATTTTGTAGTTTGTCTCTGAGGCATATCATCCATATCACGTATGAAGATAGCTGGAGAAACCCTGTTTATGGACACTTTGTAAGTTTTAATTCACTGTGTAGAAATCAAGCATAGGCCCTTACCAGTGACAACCATCCAATTATAGAACTCTTTTTTTAAAAAAATATGTTCAAATTTCTCCAGTTAGTTTACCTTCAGGAAAAAAACAACAATAAAGATCAGCTTGCTTGCCCAGCCATTTATGGAATAACAGCTACTCCAGGACCTTTAACATTATCCATTTACTTTTCCATTATTTTAAAGTACTGCTTTAATGTGTATTTATTTTTAAGCATTGTTGGTTTTAGTGATATGGTTTTAATTTAAAACTTTTTATGTATTTTTTGTTTTCTCTTTGAACTGTGAGATTGAACTTTTTTTCTCTGAGGAAAAAAAGTGATTCAGAAATAGAGTGAATGATGGAGAGAAATATAACAATTATAACATACTAAATAAGTATGATAATCAAATAGGTTTATTTGGCAGATAGTACAATGGATATAAAGATCCCTGGGCACATATAGTACTTGCAGCAAAATAAATTTGCGACAGTTGTAAGTCTGTGAAAGCATGTTATTTGTTTATAAGAGATCAGGAAAGGAGAATGCAGAATTAAACAAGAGACTGATTGATTGATTGATTGATTTCTGATTTCTCTGAAACATAAAATAGCTCTTCCTAAAGATGTCATATAGTTTCTATTGTGTTGCACTTATTATGTTCAGATTTCATAATAAGATATCATTAATAAGACTTTATGTAACAGCAATTATCCTGGAGAAAAAAAAATAGCACAACAGGTATCTAGCTAATTGAGATTTATGAGAAAATGCCCATTAAAAGAAGCTTTTTCAGTTTTATAAAGTGTAAATGCAGCAGTGCATAATCCTAAACATAATCCTATTCACAATTCCATTATTATCTAGTGAATCAAACTGGCCGTCTTATTTAGGATTAGAATCCTGATCTTTCCTAGTCCAAATGTAATTCTCTTCTAATTGTACATTATTTTACCATCATTTATACTACATTTTCTTTATTTTTATCCAATACAATGCTTAGGCCCTTCTTTTTCATTTATTATTAAAACAATATTAAATTGTTAAAAGCCATCTGGAACGTTTTGTGGATGGAAAAGTATCTAAAGCTACTTTCCCCCCGGTCAAAATATAAAACGAATGTTTGTATTATCCATATGAGATCTAGAGTCAGTTCCAAATTATTTTGAGAGTGTGGACTACTACAATGGTTTGATCAATAGGAGAAGATCAAATTTTCATTATGATGTATGGGAATTTGTTTTTCTTTTGCTTTCTTGGATAGTGTTAAGTGCAATTAAAGCATTTCAACCTTTTTGTCCTCTGCAGCTCACCATTGTAATTCAACAAGTAGAAGTAGATTGTGATAATTTGTTTTAGCTTTGCAACAGATCAGTTTCTTATAGAGGCAGTGAGATATTACAGTTGGGATGCAGAGAAGATTGTTTCCTTCATATTATGATTTTAGGATAGCCTGAGAAGCTCATGTTTGACAATTTCATAAAACCTCAAGCTAAATGCAATCTTCCTATGGGTAATATCAAGCCCTAAATCCTTCAAATTAAATTATAAAACTATTGAGAAAATTGGGATGTTCAGATGGAATCAGCAAAAGCATCTGTGCAAAGTTAAGAACATTGCAATTTCTGAATGTACAGACTAGCATTAAGTCCAGTAAACTTCCTTGGAGAAGCTATAGTAAATACAAATGAAACTCAAACAAGGCCTTAATGAATTCTTTGGAATTGATTAAATGAAATTAGAGAAGTGTGCTTGAGAGTATTCAAAGACCCTGATATAGATTTATTGGTGGCAAAGTTATCATATATTTGTTTTGATGAGGCCTGTAGCAGCTGGTCCATTAATGTACATACATCATTTAATTTGTTATGATTTATAATGGAATTGACTCCACTGCAAAATAAGGTTGGTAGTCAGAAGAGTAACCAATTAAAGTTTTAGATGGCTGATTGATTTATAACAAATTTTAATTAGGAAGGCTGATAAAGCTACTGATACTCAAGTTCATTTTGAGACTATTTTGTTTCCGAATAAGTTAATATTGCTTTAGATCTTGTTTCTCAGGGCACAATACCATTGGTTTATTACATTATACATTATTTGGACTCTATTCAACACTTAAAATAAATAAACGTATTGATATTTTGATGGCCTGCAAAGTGGGTTGAAATGTACTCGTTAATCAAAGAGAAATGCTTGATAAACTGACCCTTTAAAAAATTACTTGAGAGGAGTCTTGGAAGCCTTGGAATTTGAATTGACACATGGGGGAAAGTTCTGCCTACATTTTTATATTTATGATGGCTTATGACCCACACAAATTAGCACTTAGAACTGTTGCGATCAAGCAATAAGCACACAAAAAGAGAAGCCATTTTAAGTTTCCTCTTGATTCCATCAATTTACAGTTCCTTAAAACATTTAACTATGGCTTCTTTAAGATTTGGAAAGGCAACATAAATATTTTGTTAGACTGGTCAGTTAAAAAATGATACCGGTAATTCACTTTCACAGAAATTTGAGATGAGTAGAACTGCATTGCTTCATTCAGCCATGCACATTTTCGGACTACCCAGCTTCGCCTGTATTCAGAAATATAACTTTAGATTTATCCACTTTGCTTTTCCTCAGTGCATTTTTAGGTGAATAATTAGAGATGCTGAACTGGGCTTTCGTGGCATTTTTTTCCACTCCTTCCCTCTGCATGAAATAACACCTAATACTGTAGAAGTTCTCCCAATGAAGAATTAACTGTCTTAATTCTTCCCCAAAATGGGATCTGGTTCCCTCTTCTCTCAGTTTATTTCTGCTACAGTTTTTACACACATATAAACACTACATGTCTCTTTAGTTTTCTACTTTTCTACTTTGGGAGAGGTCCAAATGGGGTTGAAGATGATGGACAGATGAGCTAGCAAAGAAATACCAAACCAAATTCTGAACTGAAGCCCACTCCATTCTTGCAGCAAAATCACATTAGCTGATTTTTCTCCTGATGGCTGGTGATGTGTTAAAGGGGCAGAACACCTTTCTATAATTACACCCCCAATATAGGACAATGCCATCTGGCCATGACTCAGAGCAGCTGCAAAAAGATAGGACAGGAACTGGAAACAGGGACAGCAAAATTTATGTTGGCATTGTTTTGTGCCAACTCAAGAGTGGGATAATAGCACTCTAGTTTAGGGGAAATATCCTAGGAAAATTAAAGATTGTGCTATGCTGTAGGACTTTAATGGTTTGTTCTTTAGCCCATGCAGGTCTTCCATCTGTTTTAAAAGATGTGATTACCTTTCCCCACACATGTTCTCTTCAGTTCCTGCAGCTGCTTTTTCTTATGACACATGGTTCAGGTATTTTAATGTATAAGTTATTGCTCATGCCTACTAGACAGGCATTTCAAGAATATGAATAAATATATATATTCATACACACACACACACACACACACACACACACACACACACACTGAAAGTCTTGGTGTATTTGGGTCTTTTACCAGGTAGGATTGAGAGTATCTTGGTGACGTTTTGATGAGGTCCCACTTGTCATCTTCAGGCTAGTGCCTTCGGCTTCGTGCCTCTGAGAGCAAAGCAGTCTGTGATTGTGTTAAACCTTGAGGAAGGTTGTCCACTATATACAGTGGACAACCTTCCCCCATAGGCAGCTTTAACACAATCACAGACTGTATTAACAGATGCAGAATACATGTTTTTACAATGGTACTAATAGATAATGCATGTATTTAACAAAGCATATATAGCTGCAGCTGTAACTTTTGGTAATAAAGGCATAAATCGGTCTCCATTAGTGGAATTAATGATAAGATGCCCATTATTATCTATTATTGCAAGTATTATAAAAGGTATAGTATAGCAACTTTCTTGCTGTCATGAGATCCATTTTCAAATAACCAGATTATGATTATCATTTGCTTTTTAATGAGTAGGACTGAAGGGATTTAAGAAACTGGGCCTGAATTTTACAGCACGGCAGCCCAGATTTACAATTTTTGCAATGTAAACAGTCCAGTTTACAGTGGAGTTTAAATGGAACTCTTTAAGCTTTCCATTGTAAAATGTAACCTTAGTTCCTTAGAAAACTGATTAACCATAGTACAGTTAAATGGTGAAGCAGTTAATGAAAGAACTGTCTGGTCATTATGAATCATGGGTAACAGCGCTGTTTCATAGTGTAGCACGTATTCTTGTTCCCCAGTTTAATAACTGGTCTCCACTGGACTTATTGGCCTGTAGGTCAGTTATACGGAATCTGATCTATAAGCAAAGCGTCAAGTGAGAATGCCTCAAAACCTGCAGTAGGTCATAAGTTATTAAGCAGTTTGAACTATCAAAGCATGATTTTTTTTAAGCAGATTAAAAATCTAGCAAACAAGGCAAGATTAGAAAGGAATGGCAATGGCAATAGCAATACCACTTGTTTTACAGCCCTCTCCACAGTCAGCATATTACCCCCAACAATCTGGGTCCTCATTTAACTGACCTCGGAAGGATGGAAGGCTGAGTCAACCTTGAGCCTGGTGAGATTTGAACTGTCAAATTGCAGTTCAAGCTGGCCATCAGCAGAAGTAGCCTGCAGTAGTGCACTCTAACCACTGCACCACCATGGCTCATGTAATGAAGTATAATTGAATTGAAAGTAAGGAAAAAAGCAAATTATGAGATAAGCGACAGTAAAATGGAAATAGAGGGAAAAATAAAAGATAAAAAGCAGTGCTTAAATGGGCAACAATTTGAAGAATTTGGTGGAAAGCCAATTATTTGATGGCCATAATTTCCAGTGGCCTTCTACCTAATTCAGTGACTCCCTCCACAAAGTTATAATTGATTATGTATCACACATTTAATATCTTCTTCATAATATATAATATATATAATCACATTTGATTTGTTTATGGGATTTTTTATAAACCACATACAGTGCCTATTTTTTTTTCTTTATTTGGTGCATAGATGAAAATTAATCAGGATCAACACAATATTACAAACAATGTTATTAACCCATTTGAAAACTAATTTTATTTCACTGACACCACGAATCTCAACGATTGATTTTTAAATGTAAATCACATATACATAACTTGTTCTATAAATGTATTGGCTTTGACATTTCTAAGGCCTGTATTTTTGAATTCAATGTATGTGGCCAAAGTAAAAGTTTTAATTATGCAATATTGAAAACAAAAGTTTACATTAAGCACTTGGAAATAAATTCACAGGTTCTCTCCAAACTAGTTGGGAAATCTCCCCTCACCCACCATCCCAGAACAGACAAAAAGCATAACTGCATTTCTTTCTGAGAAACTGAGTTTCTTTCAAAATCGAAATATTTGAACCACAGAAAAATCCTGTATTTTCGGTTTTGTTGAGCTAGATTTACAATGTAGTTAAGCCTACACATATTACATTTTTGTATGTGTTTGATATTTCAAAATAGCTTCATGTTTTACTTTTCATCAGCTAATTTTGATGAAGCACTTTCCTCTTTAATACTGAATGTGGGTATAAGTTTTGCTGGAAATGTGTGCAGTCAATGTTAGGCTGTTCCCAAATACCATGTGTGATTCACTGCAGATTCCTATATAAATAATAAATCCAGCCCGTTGCCCATGTTTTCACCTTTCACTGACTATTAGCTCTTAACTACAGTAGTTTTCATTTAATTATCCCATCAACTAGATTGTTTTCTTCCACATTAGCTGTGCTCACGTCTGGTATTCTCAGGTGTTTGGATTGCAACTCCCAAAAGTATGGTTCTTTTGGCAACTGCAATGCAACATTGTCTGAGGGACACCAGGATGGCAGACCTTACATTTAGCTTAGTTTAGATCTCTCAGATGAGATTCATCAGTTTTATCTCATTCTGCGCAAGACAGGCAAAGCTCTGAACTACTGGGGTGGGTGGCTTGAACCCTGATTTTTGTTTTATTTGAAAATACATTTCCAGTGTCAAACATATGTATTCTCTGCCTCTTCAAATTACAACAGTCAAACTGTGTTCTTTGCTTTTTCTAAGTAAGATTTAGAGTTTGGTCACTGCATGCAATATAGATGAATATGGATCTGCTGGCTATTGGGTGATATTGCATCATTTAACTGTAATCATCCTATTCCTCCATCAAACAGAATGTGGTTCTGAACTATGTATTAGCTCCTCTTGTTTAGTTTCTTCAAAATAATCTACTGAAACTATTATTAAGTTACTGTTAAGTTCCAGATAAGGGGAAGCAATCCCCAAGATATCCAAGTTAAAAGTTCTTGATATAGCAAAAAACCAAACAAAACAAAACCAAGCATTAGAAAGACTGGATATATTGGTCTCCATGTTTTATAAAAATTACATATAGAATAATAGTGGAAGCACCCTTGCTATAAATTTCTTCTGGACTCATCCCCGAGAAAGTGATTCTGTGGTATTACAGCAAAGAGCAGAAGGATCCAACGCCTGTAACTTCAGAATTTGAAACCAAAAACGGAAGGAACAAACAAATACATAACAAACAAGCAAAAAAGAACCAATTTAGACTAGCATCTATTTCAGAAGGCAGTTCATTTATTTTTTGCTGCTGAGCATGCATGTGGCACTCAAGAAAAAAATTCCCTGACTTTTAGGTAGCTTAACTTGTATCTTAATTTAGGACACATCACTAAAACAAACCAGTCCTGGATGCTAGAATTATAATTTGATATAAATTATCTTGAGCTCCTGGTTCAGATTCGTGTTAAAGTTGGTGTTAAATTCTTGTAAGAATAAGAAAGTATCAATATAAAAAATAAATTCTTACAAATTCTTACAAATCATCACCAGTATCATTCAGTTATATTATTATTCGTGGCTAATACACTCAAATAATGTACCTACATTTTTTAAATCTTATTGAATTATGTTCGTAATATTGATTTTGGAACAGCTCAGGAAGAACAGATTGCATAGGGTCAGCAAAAATGTTGAGGCCTGAAAGAAGACATATAAACTCTAAATTCTAGAACCAATTCTAAAATTGTATCATTTGAAGAAATATACCACACAAATACACTACTGCTTTCCTTGTATTCTTATCTTCTTAATTAAAGAAGATAAAACTTCCATCAGTAAAAGCTCATTAATGATTTAGTTATGGATACTCTTTGGCAGTTGACTGAAATCACCAATATTAATTTTGGAACATCCCATTGGATAATTTGCTATTTGTTAAGTTGTGGAAGAATTTTTTTATCGCATATTGAAAGAAATAAGACTAGTGTTTCTAATTCCATCTTTATCCTAATAATCATTTTTGTTTAATAACATGTTCGTTTTTCAAATTAAGAGAAAAACTAAAAATGACTAAGAAGCAGTGAGAAGCACTTACTGTGTTTGTATATGTGTATTCCAATTATCTCTATGTACAATTCATACTCTTACATGTACAAGGGCATTTATTATGAATAATCTCCAAGAAAGTGTTCTTCAATTCCAATGTTTTAAAAATGATCTTAATTGTACATGTTCTTCATAGCCGCTCTGGATTTACACCATTTATAATCACACAAGTTCATCAATTTCTGGATAGATATAGGTACAATAATTGTCAAAAAGAAAAGCAATTGAGTAAAAGACATATTAATTGAGGCACAGTGGTGGTTCAGTGTATTTACCAGGAAATGTCAAAAAACATAAAAAGACAGTCTAGAAAGCAGCACAGATATGATCACAATAGGAAATACAATATCAGCAAAGTCTAGTAGCTTTACTTAAATTTATACTTGCTCTGTATTTTAACGTTGAACCTAGCACTCTGAAGAGACCTACAGTCACTCTAGTTTCAGGAAGTCTAGGAAATGAATCTAAGTAGGTGCTTTTGGGGTCAATGGATGGGACTTTTTATTTCTTTTACTATCTGGCCTTTTTCCATCACATGGAGGTTTTTCTCTTCCAGATTTTCCCTGAGCAGTCTTCCCTTTCTGTGCACACAAATATATTTGGGCAGAGATGCAAATCATTTCATTTTCCAAATAAGGATACAAGTTGTTTGGCCTGCACATCAATGGATTTTTGTCTCGGTCATCATTTATGCAAATGCAAAGATGCAACATGACTTTTTATATTGCGTGTGCCTGGAAAACAGATGTGTCCTTTGCATGAGCAGCCAGTTATGGTAGAACTCACTGTCAAAGGGACTGTTTTTATTAGTGATCCCAAGGATTTGGGCATTGTTGTTCTTGCTGCCAAGATGCAAACTGATAACCTCTTAACGGCGGCCTCTGTAGACAGCTGTAAAGAAAACCAATGAGATGCATGTGGACAGTTGGAAGAGTTTCAAAAGCCACTATCCGGGTAAGCAGCCATGCCAGTTATAAATGGAACAAAACATTTTGTCCATTCAACTGGGTCATTAACTTCTTCCCTCTCCCTACATTCTAAAATAAATGTTTCAGGCCTTGGTCAAATACACATTCAACATTTTTAAGTGCCAAGTGACTTATTTCCTATCCCTATTTGAAGAAGTGAAAAGGAACACGCTCTCGCTAAGGCTTTTCATAGAGACTGCCTCTATACCACCACAGTTTAGTGACTTAAGGTCAGTATCAAAATGAAGGTTAGAAAGCACAACTATAGTAAAGTTGTAAGAACAGGAAGTAAGTTGGAATCGATTTGGAACTCCTTCTCAATCATTCAGGGTCTATGCAAGGGGGGGGAGCTTCCCCCCACTTTCTTCCTTCCTTTACAGGTTATTCACAATGTTCCAGGGGGGTACTTAACAGTGTAGTTAATGTACTTATTGGTGCCAAGTGTGTGTGTGAAAGCAATAATCTTCTGTTTCTAACTTTCCTGCTGTTTAAGAATAAGAAGGCAAGCCCTGGCCTACACAGGACTGATATATCTTCTAGCTTTTCTTCGGTTAGCAGGATATTACTGCTTCTTTTCTTTTTCTCTCCTCCATACAATTACTATTCTTCAATGACACATCCGGGTTGTCATCTCTTTCTGGAAAATAAAGGAAGGTATGAAAGATAAATAACCATCAATGTAACAGACTATTTATTTATTTATTTATTTGATTTATATCCCGCCTCTCTTCCCCAGACGGGGAACTCGAGGCGGCGTACAACAAT
>JANHGC010002634.1:43061-57441 GCA_027560395.1 Boaedon fuliginosus | reverse complement strand
ATTGTATCCATTGTTTTATACTGTTGTTAGCCGCCTCAAGTTTCCCTGTCTGGGGAAATGAGGTGGGGTATAAATCGAAACAAATAAATAAATAAATAAGATACTTGAGGAGTAAGCAAAACAATCAGGAAATGGGGCCCTTAACATGTTGGAAGAAATATCCTTCGGGGTTCAGTTACAAGTGGGGAAAAACACTCTGGAAACATTGAGGCTGTTTGGAAAGATGGTTTAATGGTGGATAGGATCACATGCCTTGGAGCTCCAGGATGAAAAGGAAAAGGGCAGAGCCACTGAGAGTTCCTGGGTTTTATGCCTTCTGTGTGGTTTTGAACCTGCCCCCAGTACCTGTAGCAAGAAATGTATCCTTATTGGTAGCTGTCAGGTCACAGCTAGCAATGTAAGTTGTCTGTATGCCAAGTTTGGTTGAATCCTGCTGGTTGATGCATTGAAAGGCTTTGGGCAATGGTTTTGTCTTTATTTGGGTCTGAGAGGGCTATTATAGTTCTGTGTAAAGAAGGTATATCTTTGTTATGCAGAATAAACTGGCTCAGGCCTTTAATGGTTCACTGAATAGCTCTTCCTGGAGGTAGATGGCCCCTTAACAAAGGTGGGGCTGAGTTTATAGTGTGTCCCAAAATATTTTACTTCTCTAGGGGAGGGGTGGGTGTCAGGAACATAGACAAGTTTTTAGATCCTTACAAAAGGCTAATAGGGATGGGACATTCTAATATCCAAAGGATGTTCCCTAGAGCAGGGGCCACTGAGGAAAAAGCCATGCTCCTATTTCCCAGCAGCCAATACAAACTTCTGTCATTTGGAAAAATGGTAGTTCATGTAGAAATACACACATTTATGCAGACATTGACATTGCCAGGTCAGATTGGGAAAAAAATGTTGCTATGAAATTTGGACCATCACTAATGCCCCAAGAACAAAGTGTCCAACACAGAATAAAATACCTTCTTATGCATAATGACTATAAATGTTGGGTATACTTGAATTTTTTAAAAAACAAAAATGATGCACTATCCAGAGATAGACACATTTCTAATCCATGATTAAGGTGCCTTGGAATTGTTTTAGCTCGAACCCAACCACTATCTTTAGAGAAATTAAGGATCTCTAAACTTGATTAAGAATGTAACTAAATCTTAAATTCATGCCAATGACATATTTGCTTTTGAACTTGTTTCATCGCTTGAAGGAAATTAAGTCAATGGGGCATTTAAGGAATACATTGCTAGCAATCATGAAACCACATATTCATATGAAACAATTTTAAGAAAATTAATTATTGCTTTATTTTTATAATTTGGATAACAGAAGTGTCTTCTGAATATGAAGTCATACTTTTATACATTCTGGAAAATTTCTGATTTCAACACCCATTTGCTGGATGAAAGATTACATGTTATGTAAAACTCCAACTTTTCTATCTAAATCTCCAACCTTTCTATCTCAGCTACACAGGCAGTAATATTCTTAACTGCATTCTGCTAACAAGTTTGTTTTCTCAGAAGCCATAACAAGAATTAAGTCAGGTTGGACACTTTTCCAAGTGTATGTTGGGTGGACGTGTAAAAATCAAAATAAGTCTTACTTTCAGGGGAGGTTGTATTTTCAGGGAAACAGGGTAGCTAACCAAATAAATGGCAACAACAAACAAACCACTTCTGCAAAATCTTTCCAAGAAAATTGCAGGGACTTCTCCAGGGAGTCTCCAGGAATTGGATAGGGATGAACAGAAGAAAATAAAGAAACAAATATTATTGGTTTTGAAGAATGTTATCTCCATGTATAATTCAATAATCTAGAGGGCAGAACATACAAATGTCTGAAATATGAACAGTATATGTTGTCTAACAAGATATACCAGCCATACTGTTGTGCAAGGGCTTGAATATCACAAACTAGAAAGTTCCTGACAACTATAGGTATGCCTGAAAATGACCTCACTTCAACTATCCTCCTGCACTCTTAACAAACCATATTGTTATAGGTAAATCAGGTATCACATGGGTGTCAAACTCACAGTGTCACATTGCCGTCACCTGTTTTGCCATGTTTTTCCCTTCACAGAGCTAGCGTGGGTGTGCTCTATGCATTTTATTTATTTATTTATTTTTATTAGATTTATACCCCGCCTCATTTCCCTGGTCAAGGGGAATTCAAGGTGGCTAACAATAATTAAAAATACAATGTAATTCAATATAAAAAGTCTAAGACTCACAATCAACACATTCACACATTCATGGGGGGAGGGGGGGACATCAATCCCAGTATCAAAAAGTAACCACACACAAAAAACAAACAAAAAAAAAAACCCAGAACTTTTGCTACTATCAAGCCATGCCCTACTGCAAACCATTTGATAGCTATAATTGCTTATATTTACACCTGGATTGCTTATAGATGTCAAATAAAGGTTGAAAAGAGCTTAATGCAAAGAATAGAGCTTTTGTTGTCAAAATCAATATTATTGAGAATTCTTAGTAGGTTCATCCATGCATTTATTTATTCCACACATTTATAAGGCTACCCAATATTATTATTTAAATTTATAAGCACCAGCCTATTAAACAATATGACTCTGTACAGTGTACCTCAAAAATAAACATTGACTTCGCCAGTCAAGAAAAGGGGATCAGGCCATGTTTTTGATGGTGATGAACTGCTTTTAACATCTTGGGAAAGGGATTGAGTATTAAGAATAGAAAGGTTAGTGTTTACAGAATAATGCCATGCATTCATTTTCTAGCATTCTTTAAATAAGGAGTTGTTTGTTTATTAAACTAAATTAAGACTCTTTTTTTTTAAAGGATGGCCATTTATGATTCTGCTTCCTAACTCAAAATTGTGTAAAGACACATTGCTTTTTTTGAACAATTGTGGCTGTAAAGCTTGGGGCAGGGGGTAATGAAACAAGAGATTCAGAGTACCATGAAGCCCTGAGGCTGTCAACTGCTCTACTGAGCTTTATTTCATTTTTTAAAAAAAGAATTTTGTGTCTCATACCTCTGACTGAAAAACATAGTTTGTTTATATGGTTTTTTTTAGCTTCCCCTATTGAGTTTCCCAAGATCTTAGGAATAAAAGTGCAATAAAGGTAACTATTGATGCTGACTGAAGCAACTTCAAAAGCACTGGACTGGCTTCCTGCATTTTCATGGTGGCTCTTTCATCATTTTTGGCTATACCTAGGATACATTTTCTACGTAAAGGTTTTACTGTGTCAGCAAAATAGACTTCTCAATAAACGAGAACCATCCATTATTTGTTCCACCTTAATGGGTATATATGAATAATACATTATATTTGTAAAATGTTTTTAACTGTTTCAAAAGCTAGTACATTACAATGTATACTCATTTAGAAGTTCTAAAGAACTTTTTCACTGTAGTAAAATCATTGTGAGAATTTGATAGGATGATATCTCATCTCTAATACCTATGTGTTGGATATCTATTTATTCAAGTTTCCCAAGAGAACATTATTTCATGAACAAATGAATCCATTCATTATGTCTAAAATGTCATCCTCATTTCTGACTGTCTTTGATATCTCAGGAGAATTCTGAAATATTCTGGGATCAGGATATCAATTTATATATATGCATTTTTCAGAAAGGCAAAGAGAAATATTAGGTGTCATCACACAGAGTGGAAAAAGAATGGTTCTGCATCCACAAATCTTTTATTATCTAGATATATTGAGAATATAGTTCCAGAATTCACAGCAAGCATGTTTAATAGAATATACCAATTAGGAAATATGGAACTTGTTATTCCAGAGGATCTAAAGAACATAGGTTAAAGAAAAATTGTGCTCAACCTAAATTCATTTTTTTCCTTAAAGTGAAAGTTGGCATTTACAATTTCAGTAGCTTTTTAAAAGGCAGTCCAGTGTTCCATATTAATGTCCTTAGAAAAATTTTCAACTGAATTAGTAATGGTTTTTAATTGAGTTGGGATCCCAAAAATGCAGGGTCAAATAGAAAGCCACACATGGATAAAAGTCAATCCAGGTTCAGAGCACCTGAACAGGGCTTAATATATCTTGAAGAATATATTTTAATTCACCATTTTCTGTCCATCAGAATTAATCCAGCACATAAGATTGTGAATAAATCAGAAATATTAAAACATTTTAAATTATATTTTTAACTGATTACTTAATTATAAGTATTAATTCAAATACCAAAATATGTTTAGGATAGCACTTTCTCCAGATGTAAGATATGGGACAATAATATGTTTCCCATAATGATTCTGACTACAATACAAAAGATTCTACCTCTGGCATTTAGATAATGAAAATCATATCTATTATTTCTACACATATATTGCTTTATTAGAAATCCCCAACCATTTTAGTATGCATTTTATTATAACTTTACCTTTTAGTGGACTTTCCACTCCTAAGAAATAATGTCTATTAATTAAAATTATACAATTTTAATGAGAAACACTTCTTATGATCAAAATAGATATACAGTCCTGAGACTAATCAAAAACATGATTATTCATCAATGATGAAAACCTCATTTAAATAATTATCATTGCTATTTTTACCTGAATAAATAAATTATTATACTTAAGAACCAGGAATATTAGTCTTCTGTCTTTCATTTACTTTTAATTGATCTATAGACACAAATATTCTACCATATGCTACATAGCTAGGATTCAAAGCACTATTTAAAATACTTAGGGAATGTTCATCACTTTGACTAGTTTGCCTTCTGATAAATGACATTTTTGACTATGACCATCATGGCAGCCATTTGTCAGAGTTCCCACAAAGCACATTCAAATTTCCAAAAGAGCAAGACAACCTGAAGCTACATGCCACACTGACGTAAATACCTTATTATTACCTTATTATTTAGCCGCCTAGAGTTCCCCTTGACTGAGGAAATGAGGCGGGGTATAAATACAATAAATAAATAAATAAATAAATAAATAAATAAATAAATAAATAAATAAATAAACAATTCCTCTGATAGTCTATTGCCATGGTGGCGAACCTATGGCACGTGTGCCAGAAGCGGCACGCAGAGCCATTCCTCCCAGCACGTGAGTTGTCACTCCATACACATGCGCACATGCCTCCCGTGATTTGAGGCTTGAAAAAAAATCCTCCCACCTGCCCCGGATCTACTACTTGCTTTTCTTCTCTCTTCCAAAGCACAGCTGATTGATGGGGCAGCTCCGATCATCTGTTTTTCAGAAGAGGGAAGATTGCGCAAGGAGGGGGAAGTGTGTGGACATGCACGGGGGGGCGCATGCACGCATGCATGTGTGTGTGCACAAGCGCGCTTTTGGGACGCGGACCTGAAAAGGTTGGTCTAGTGAATAACAATGGTTGTGGAACAGTAGAAATAAGTCATAGAAGGAAAAATGGATTGATTTTATTCGCCATCAGGCTGCTGATAAATTACCCACTGAGATCAAATACTTTTTAACAACTTTTACAAGACATATGTGGTTCAGGCCTCTTAAAAAGCCAGTTGTGGGGTTCATACATTGTGGAAATGTATTTCCCCAATGTTGAGCATTGGTGAACATACTGGCTTGTTGAACATACTGGGTTGTCTATACTCAGCATTAAGCCATGAATCACAATGAATGCTCCTCAATGTACTTTTTATGTCTTCAAAATAGCAATAGCACTTAGACTTAGATACTGCTTCACAGTGCTTTACTGCCCTCTCTAAGCAGTTTACAGAGTTGGCATATTGCTCCCAACAATCTGGATCCTCATTTTACCAGCCTTGGAAAGACAGAAGGCTGAGTCAACTTTGAGCTGGTGAGAATCGAACTGCCAAACTTCAGGCAGCTGGCAGTCATAGAAGTAGCCTGCAGTACTGTAACTACTGCGAATCATAACTTCAGAATCCTTTGAATCCTTTGGTCTATTCCATGGCAACTGATTCTTGGAAAGGGTAAACTTCCCTCACAGTGAGAATATTTTTATTATTATTATTTTAGATAGTAACGAGCAAAATAGACATTAAATCCACAACCTTCACTAGAAAAAGATAAAAGCATCACTAAATGACAGAGCCATGCAGCCCCCAGAAAGTAAAACTTTTATTCTTTTCTTTTCTTGTTCTTCCTGGTGAGAAAAGAAAATAATGTTCATCTTGTTCAAAACATGGCTTAGAAGTCACAGGACTGAATTAACACACTGTGCTAAACCAAGACTGAATAAAAATACGATAGAATTTGGCATAACATGCAAAGTTTCAAGTAAAATACAGCTACTAAGGTCTGAGGTAACATTATTTAACGAGAAGTGGTTTGCTGAATCCCACTGCCCATTTAAGAACAGATGAATCTTTCAAGACAAATTAAACTCTTAGTAACTACTTAGATGCATTTAAAATTTCTAATAAGGCCCTCTTCCAAGTCTTGCCACCAAAGGAGATGAGGTGAGTCTGTGCAAGGGAGGGATACCTTTGTATGTCAGCAACTTATTTATGGAATTTCCTCCCCAGAGAGGAGAAACCATATTAGCATCATTTCATTGTCTACTTGTCCAGGCTTTGCAACCATATTTTAATTATATGCTACTGATATTTTAATTCATATTGTTTCAGATTAGTTGACCGCCTTGCTGCTGCCTTGTATGTACCCTTCTTTTATAAAAAAAATATACTTTATTTGACTTTGTCAGGTATGTTTTAACTCAAATTAGATTTTTTGGGGGGGTTGTTTATTGTAAATTGTCCAAAGAGTTTTGGCTATTTTTATTTATTTATTTATTATTCCTGAAGGACTCTGGGCGGCTTACAACATAGATAGTAATAGCACTCAGATTTTATAAGTCAGCAGAATATGAAGTACTGCATTTAACCACTGTGCCACCAAGGCTCTGTTGGGCAGTTTAAATGAATGAACGAATGAATGAAAAAACAAACGAACGAATGAATGGATGAATGAATTTATGTTAGTGTAACTGTTTTGTTTATCAATAATATGATTTGGAATTGATTTATGATTGCCTCCTTCTGGAATAGTGGGTGCTTTTTTTTGTCTGTTTTTGATTTCTTAGTTTAATTTCAACCCTGGAATTTTGTGACAATTTTCTATGAAAATATTAACCATTTCTGATCCTCCTTAGCTATGCAAACTCAGACAAGGTCCAATAGAAGAGGCTAACTCAATCAGAAAATTGTTATCAACCTATGGAGCACCATAAAGTAAATGCTATGATGAATCTTACATGTCCAAGTGAGTCAACCAAACAGAATTTCCCAATCACTTTGTCATCACTTTTGACCCATAATGTCTGAGAAGGGCTCGCAAATCTTTGCAATCCTTGAACAATTTTCTAATCCAGGGTTAAATATTTTTAATCAATCAACCAATCAACCAATCAACCATCTGATTACCAGAAAGGAAACATTAATTCAGGAACAATCCATTGCTTGGCATTACTCTGAATGTTCACCCATGATATTAAAACTTCTGCTGCTGTGGGAATAGTGCATTACTTGTTTAAATGCCTCTTTCTTTTAATAGCTTCTACTAAATTAGCCTAGTCATCACCATGTGTGAAAGGCAATTAGTGACACTCTCTTAAAACACAATCCCATTTACCAAGGAACATGTCAGCCATTGTAAAACTGACCAAATAAATTGCACTCTGAAGCTTCTTTTAATTGCAGTTCATGTCTTTCTTACATTGCAATGAGTCTTAAGTAAGAAAAAGCAAAACAAGAAAAGAAAATGTGCATTCTTACCTGGTAATAATTCCCACAGAAATTAATTGGACTTAATTCTGAGTAAAAATGCATACAATTATACTGCATTTCAGATCGTTGAATTACATGTCACTTAATCACAAAGAGTGTGTGGAGTAAAGCAAGATCTCTGATTTTCAGTGTGAATATTCTAATGTTGTATGATGGTGTTCAGTTGGAGTTTTGAATATTTAGTCATTAAGTGGTATTTATTTTATACAACATGATTAGAATATAAAACAAGAACCAGCATGTTCACATTAGGAGAAAAAACAATAGCAATTAGACATATATATCTCCTCACAGTGCTTTACAACACTGTCTGTAGTTTACAAAATCAGCATATTGCCCCCAACAATATGGGTCTTCATTTTAATGATCTCAGAAGGATGGAAGGCTGAGTCAATCTGAACCCATCAATATTGTACCTCCAGGCTGAAGACAGAGTTAGCCTGAAATATTACATGCTAACCACTGCACCATCATGTTCAGGGAGAATAAGAGAAGGCATCTTCTGATAGCAACCATTGCCTATGAATGACCATTTGGTGGGTATGGTTGGATTGAGCAGAAGATTAGATGATCTATTTGACTTCTTCTATTTCATGAATTATAAGATTCTGTGAAATCCAAAATATCTGGAAAGCACCGTACTGTTTATGCCAGCTCTATCTCAAGGAAATATCACTTTCCTTTCTCCTGTGTAATTTAATGGCTGCGTTCCCACATTGTGGGAAGGATTGGCAACATCGTATTAATTTCCTTCACCCCGATTGCTAGCATTCAGCTCATAAATCAGGACACCTGTGGTGCTTCAGAAGTTATTGAAGTACATTCCAAACATCTTTAGTAAGTAGTGAAGGATTCTGGGAGCCAGAATTTAATTAGGACTTTACTTTTTTCAGGTTCTAAGAGGATGTATTGTGAGTCTTAGGGGCAAAGATGGGTTAGTCCTGACCGCAAAGCTTCTTGTGACCAAAAAAACACTTTGAGTATCATCCTCTGAGATAAATAAAAGTAGTTACTAATTTAGTTGAAAGTGACTGATGGAAAAGTTGCTAAACAGATGGTGAAAGAGTAATAATATCAATTATATTTTAGTAAAGATAACTGAAATTAATTTTAATCTAACTTTGAGCATTACCTTATAGAACACGGTCCCTAACATACCAAAAAATGAATGCAGTTCTTGTTGCCCTTTCCCAATTTCATACTTCTGTTTCTCCCTGCAGCTGAAGCTCATATTTTATCTATCTCATCCAAATTTACAACCATCTCCTTAACAACACAATATTTGATATTTGGAAGCTGAATACTTAACAATATCTCCATTTAAAATCCGTTGTTAGCATTTTGTGCTGCAAAGTTTAATTCAGTATATATCAGATTTTTCTCTTTTCCTTTTTTTTTAACCATCTGCTTCAACTGCCCCAGACTATTGAAGTTCCTGTACCAGCATTTCCTTCATCCTTCACCTTTAGCTCAATGTATGGCTGCACTTGATTCTTGCATTGTTCATTGGAAAAAAATGCTTTTAAGAAAATCAATATGCGATCTTGAGGGACAGCTTTCACTAATCCAATACTTTCCAGCTTTCCGAGCTTAGATGAGTGCTTATCTCAGCTATTAAACAATCTGGACAGTTTTGAAAAACTCATTAAAATTAATAGGCATTGAATATTTGTTTATATGCCAAGAAGGGCAAAAAATAGTTTTTGAACCTGTTGGTTGATGTGAAAAAATATGGCAACATATAGATGAAATAAATCTATTGTAAATTATTCCCTGCATAATTTCTGTTGTTTTGATGTCTATAGAAAAAGAAGTAACTCTGGTTAACATTCTTAAAGACCATAAGTCCTAATATATATGCAGTTTCCCCAGTGGAAAAACACAGTAGTCTATGTAGTTTAACTATGTTAAAAGAAAGATTGCATCTAGTTTTGGTTGCCATGATATAAAAGATGTGTTGAGATTCTAGAAAGAGTACAGAGAAGAAGAACAAAGATGATTAGGGGACTGGAAAAAAAACATAAAAAACTTATAAAAAAAACATTGCTGGAATTGATTATGTCTAGTTTAATGAAACAAAGGACTAGGGGTGACATGATAGCAGTTTCCAATATCTAAGAGGCTGCCAAAAAGAAGGGGGAGTCAAAGTATTTTCCAAAGCAACTGATAGCAGGACAAGAAACAAATTGAGCCACTTTAGATTTTCACGGGTACAGGTATGAAAGTCTTGGTGTATTCAGGTTTTTTCCAGTGTAGGATTGAGAGTATCTTGGTGATGTTTCGACGAGGTCCCACTCTTCATCTTCAGGCTGGTGCCTTCGGCTTTGTGCCTCTGGTAGCAAAGTGCGATCTGAGCTGCGTTCTTTCTATAACTACTGGAGGGGAGGTGTGGAACGCTGGCAGCATACAACAAAGACAGCATACCACACACACCTTCCAAGATCGTGCTTTGCTACCAGAGGCATGAAGCCGAAGGCACCAGTCTGAAGATGACGAGTGTGACCTTGTCGAAACATCGCCAAACGTCTCAATCCTACATGGGAAAAAACCCAAATACACCAAGACTTTCATATATATAAGAATGGTGCTGTGGTGCTGTGTCCTGATTGGCTGGAGGTCTGGCTGTGTTCGGATTGGTTATAATTCTATACTCATTCTATATTTAATTATTCTGTATTCTTTCAGCACATTACTTATGCTCATGGACACATCATCTAATGTACTAAGTTCAAATCTCCAACAGCAGAACTTCATGATGACAGACTGGAAAAATGCAATTAACTAGCCATTTCTTAGTAGGTGATATAATAAAATAGTACATAGATAATGTTAAAATATTCAAAAAATAAAATGGAATCTTTGTTTTGCTTTGAAATGCTCCAAGTGGTTTGATGTTGTGCATACTGCACTTTTGAAACAGAGTTCCCAGTCATTTTAAATTTAGACTAAATAAATAAATATCATGTCTCAGAAGTTTATGATGTACTAGACTGAAGTTCAAGGATAGATATTTGAAGAAGCAGAGTAATTATTCCCAGCACTGACAAAGCTGACAACAAGGCTGATTCTTGAATGATAGCTAAACATAAAGACATTTGACTGTCATTTGAATAATTGGATTGAGACATCAAATACAGGAGACTAACTATTTAAAAGGAGAGGAGAATTCCACAGTACAAGTTTCAACTTGGGGATTTTCAGTAGTCAGAATCGAGAAGAAAGAATGAGAAGGTTTAGAAGGTCAATTATTATCAACACTCATTAAACAACCTAAAAGTGAGAGAAAGGAAAAGAAAATTGTAGGACAAATCTTTACTTTTATATTTAAAAAGTCCGTCATGCCGATTCAACTTCATATCTGAAAGCAAATATATGTATATTATAGACTTCTGAAATAAAAAGCTGTCCTTGTTTTTTAAATGGATGTATTATGACGTGTTCTACAAGGTCAAGGAAAGTGTTGGAGAATTGTTGTAATGTTATAATATGAAACTTTCTATCCTCAATATCCAAAAAAGGAAGTGGTGTGGGCAGTGAATTAATAAAGTTTTCCTTGAGTTACATTGAACTTTTAGTGAATACTGGAGGATAACTATTGAGTTTGCTAGCAACAGTGCCTAATTAGTATGCCAACATTTTTTTGAGGATCATCATCTAGAATAGTGTACAGTCCTAGAAATTCCTAGACTCTCCTATTTAACTGTACTAGTGCAATCAAGTGTGATGTTGGGTTTTAAGATCAGATGAGATTCAGTCAGAGAATAGTTAAATTCTTACATTTCTCCAGAATTCACACTATTACAGGCATGAAGAATGGTTCGCTGAAATGATCTAGATAACTGCATGACATAAATCTGTATTCTTCATGGCTTTAAATAATCTGTGTAGCAATTTTAACATGTTTTAACAAATTTAACTTAGTTTTAATATATAATGAATTATTTTTGTATCTTTTTTTTTTATGGTTGTGAGCTGCCCGGAGTCCCTCTGGGGACAGCCTATAAATTACATTAAAATAAATAAATAAGTAAATAAATAAGTAAATAAATAAATTCAGTGATGTGAAACCTAAGTAGAAAAGAAGGCTTTCTCTGGCACAGAAAATACAGGCTGAGGCTTAGTGCAAAATAGAAGATAGATGCTTCCATAGACAAAACAGGAAGAAGCTTTGATTTTAAGGGGGTGGTTTCTGTCATTTGGGGCTGTAATCAACTGAGCAGCAATCCAATGGCATTGCTGAACTGAGAATATCTGAAATTTCAGATTACTTGCTTTGGTACAAACCACATTCAATGGGACATCTCTTCCTATGTATGTACGCAGGATGAGGTGAGATGAGGCGACTCATTCTATGCAAAGTTTCAGAGAAGAGTTTTCCTCTGCTCTACAGTACCCTGGATCTTTATTTCCAAAGCATGCACTTTGCCCTCTGAGTTACAAACCTACCCTTGTAAAGTTGTTATTCAGTCACTAAGTCATCTCCAACTCTTTGAAGTCCCATGGACCATAGCACATCAGGCTTCCCTGTTCTCCCCTGGCTCTTGGACTTTGGAAAGTATAGCCCTATGCTTTCCATTATTTTCAAATTTTGTACTTGAACCTGAAGAATTGGCCTTTTCACCATTCTGATTATTTTATTAGAAAAAAAAAATACTTCAAGATGGCCAGAAAATATTATGTTGTGTTCTAACTCAAAAATAAATCAGAAATGAGTCTTATAAAGTCCCTTATGGATTTTTCCTTTAAGACATTTCATTATTCAGCAGACCACTTACATTTTAAATGACCAATTCATGCATATTTCAGGCACTAGTGGGTCCCTTATCACTAGAATATATACGCCTTATGTTCTATCATAGTCTTGATTAAAGAAAAACTTTACAAATATGCTGAATTTCTGGACAATCGTTACCACATTGCATAGCATAATATAATGCAAGTTATCAGTTAATATAGGACTAGAAGTCCCATTTCCTTGAGGAAGTTGATCGAGTTGCTTTAAACAAGTTTTAGTTCATTTGAATATTTCTCACAGAATTAATATCATAGAGAATTTGAAAGATAGAATGCTATGTATGTTGACTTCTGATCCTATGGGGGGGAATCTAATGAGTAATAAATACATAAAAAGGTAAGATAAAATAACAAAGTATTCTTATTCAACTTATTCAACTAGAACTTAATCATTGATTTTTTTCCCCATACAGAATCCTACCTCAGCCAAAAATTTGGCTGCCAAGCAGCTACAATACAAACTTAAAAATATTACAAAGCTTCCTCAAAAATGCTGATCTCTTCCTTGTGCCTTAGGATGCTGATTTCTCAGCAGGCCATCCTCAAGGGGCAATTTAACTCCATAGAGATTTGAGGTCACACAACATGCTATCAGGCCTGACCTTTCATTGACTGGAATATAAAACAAACAAACAAAAAACCACAGAGGAATTTAAATTTGGCATTGAGGGACATAATGTCAGTGCTGACATACTATATCTGGGCTGAAAAAAATCCAGATGACCACTGGTTGACAGAAAGAGATTCAGACAATTGTGAATCTAAAATATGATGGTCATCTGGATTTTTTCCAGCTCAGAACTGGAAATACAGTGTGGGTGTCCAAACTTTTGGCTTGCCTGGGCCACATTGAGTGAAAATTGTCTTGGGCCACATATAAAATATATGTTATATTTAATATATATAAATAAGAATCCACAGCTACAATTGGATCAACATCTTTTAGCTGTCGCCAAGGGGGCCTATGTGCAGGTTCGCCTGCTGCACCAGTTTCACCCTTTCCTGGACCGGGAGGCTCGTCTCACGGTTACTCATGCCCTCGTCACCTCACGTTTAGACTACTGTAATGTGCTTTACATAGGGCTGCCCATGAAGAGCACTTGGAGACTTCAACTGGTGCAAAATGTGGCCGCGTGAGTGATCAAGGGTGTTCCTCGGTACACCCACATAACACCGATCCTCCGCGAGCTGCATTGGCTGCCGGTGGTCTTCTGGGTGGAATTCAATGTGCTAGTAACAACTTATAAAGCCCTGCATAGCTTAGGAGCGGGGTACCTTTGAGACCGCCTTCTGCTACTGTATGCCTCCCAGCGCTCAGTAAGGTCCCACAGAGTTGGTCGGCTGTATGTCCCGTCAGCCAAACAATGTTCGCTGGCGGGCCCCCATGCTAAAGCCTTCTCTGTGGGGGCGCCAATCCTCTGGAACCAACTTCCAGCTGAGATCAGGACCACCTCTACCTTACTGGCCTTCTGTAAAGCCGTCAAGACCGGGCTCTGGTGGAGGGCCTGGAACTAATGTACCCATCCCCTAGGATGAATGTTGGTGGTATGATTGGGTTTAGAAATGTTTTAATTATATATTGTTGCATATTATATTGTACTTTTATTATTGTTTTATTTTATTTATTTTATTTACTTAGATTTATACCCCGCCTCATTTTTCCAGTCAAGGGGAACTCGAGGTGGCTAACAACAATAAAAAATACAATAGTATATAAGTTAAAAAGCATTTACTAAAGACAATCTCACGACAACATTCATCCAAGGGGAAGGGTACATTAATTCCAGGCCTTCCACCAGAGCCAGGTCTTAACGGCTTTATGGAAGG